>VZQC01005798.1:518925-551030 GCA_009823505.1 Rhizomys pruinosus | reverse complement strand
AGAGAGAGAGAGAGAGAGAGAGAGAGAGAGAGAGAGAGAAGCAATACAAGTCAGAGAGAACAACAAAAGTACTGGAAAAAACTCTGGATAGACTCAGTAAAAGATGCAAGACATGTATAGTAGAGTGCAGGGACTCAGGTGGGGTGGAGGGCATGGAAAGGGAAGTGACTCTAAATTTGATTGAAAAATTATGTATGATTAATGGAAAAAAGTTTAATAACAATAAAAATAAATTTAAAAACTCAACAAAATAGGATGTGTTTGTGTGTGTGAAAGAGGCACAGAGAGAGAGAGAAAGAGAGAGAGAGAGAGAGAGAGAGAGAGAGAGAGAGAGAAAGAGAGTCAGAGAGAGACCTATATATGTGTGTGTGTGTTTGTATGTGTGCTTTCGTGTGTGTGCACGTGCATCCGTTTGTTTGTAACCTTGGAATACTTCCCCAAAAGGCACTAATGCACACAAATAGTTTCACTAGACATTTGTACTAAACGGCAAAGTGGACATATTACTAATTTTTTTACAAAATGTTTCACAAAATAAAAGAACATCAAACATTCTCCAATTCAGTTTATGTGGTCAGCTTTATGTTCACATCAACAAAAATGAAAAGTATCTTGAGAACAGTAGATTAATATCCTTCATATGCTTGGTTGGGAAAATTCCCTGAAACATTAGAGAATCAAATTCACCAATATTGAATAAGGATCGTTTTGCACTAAGTTGAAAGGAGTGTTCTTAAAAATGCAATGTTTTCCTATGGCAGAGTGCAGGAACTCAGGAGGGGTGGGAAGCGTGGAAAGGGAAGTGACTCTAAATTCAATTGAGAAATGAGTTATTATATATGGAAAAAGTTTAATAAAAATAAAAAATAAATAAAAATGCAATGTTTAAATTTTGGGGGGGTCTTTTTAAGACAGGATTTCACTGTAGCTCTAACTGGCCTGGAACTCACTATGTAGAGCAGGATAGCCTCATTATGGCATAGATTTGCCTGCCTCTGCCTCCAGAGTGCTGGGAATAAGGGTGTGCACCACAGTGGCTACAATGTTTAACATTTTGGAGGGGGGGGTTAATGAACAGATTTGCTTTTCTTTTTTTTTCAATGTTTAACTTTTAAACATCATCATCATCATCATCATCATCATCATCAGGAGTATTCTCTATAACTACTAATGCAAAAAATTATTCCCATCAGATGTTAAAGAAATGGAAGACTGTTCATAAAACATTCTGTCAATTAAAGGACTAATGGTATATATTAACAACAACAAAAAAATCCCTACCTCTAATATCAGTGATCAAATTACCAATGCTTTGCTTAGAGTAGCAAAGAGTCCCAATAATATTGTCTGGGAAAATTTGTAGTCTCCTTTTTGAAAAAAAAAATACCTTTCCAGTTTCACTGGTCATTCATCTGGTCATGGACTACTTAGTGTGTTAGTGAGATAGTGAACGTTTCCTGCCTAGAATCCCACCTCCCAGTGCAGTGCATCTGTATCTGGCCACAGACATGAAGGACTCTGTAGGTCTGCCCCCTTTTCAAACATAATCTCTCATTTTCTCTTCATATCCCTACTTTAAACATGCTTTCTTTAACGCATTGTGTTGCCCTATCATCTTTATTTTTAATTTATTTATTTTCGCATGTTTGTGAATGTACTGTCTGCATGCAGGTTGGTGCACCTGTGCCATGCAATGCCTCAGAGGTCAGAAGAGGTCATCGAATTCCCCTGGAAACTGGAGTTAAAGACGGTTTTCAGCCACCATGTGGGTGCTGGGGTTTGAACCTGGGTCCTCTGCAAGAGCAGTCAGCACTCTTAACTGCTAGGCCATCTCTCCAGCCCATGCCCTATCACCTTTTATTCCTTTACTTTTTCTCTAAAGTTTACTTCTCCCTGCCATGTGCCTTCCAGTTGGCCACGTGTTTGACCACATGCCCTTTTCCTTGTCCCCTCCATTCACCTCCTCAAGGCAGCTGCTGAGATTCCCAACTTGCCTGCCCTGAGAATTTTTCTTTAAAATTCTAATCAAATTTTCCTAATCCTTATGTTTGGGTCCGTTCTTAAATTACTTTATGAATGAGACTAAGAAACCTCTAGCAGACACTTTCTCCCCATTTAGACATGAGTAAGAGAGAGCTATTGGCACAATTCTTTTTTTTTAATTTTTTTAATTCCGACTTTGACACATAAACTCTTTCACTCGGAATCTCCCTCTCCCCATATCTCATATATTGTTACATTATTGTGTGAATCAATGGGTTTTTCTGGGCTGTGCTGCCTGGGATGACTGCTTGTCGCCATGGAGACTTTAAGATTCCGTACCTTGGACACAAATCTCACCAGTTCCATCTCCAGCTCGGTTAAGATATTGAAAGTGAAATCTTTGCTGGGGGAAGTACTTTGATATTTCTTTTGTGGTGAGCGAACCTGACAGACTGGGATGTTGGTAGTAGCCTGCTCCTTACAGTTCTCAATCCCTCCTCCTCCTCCTCCTCCTCCACCGCCTCTGCCACCTCCTCCACGGCTGCCTCCTCCTCGTCTGCCGCCACCTCCTCGTCTGCCGCCTCCTCCTCCTCCTCGTCCACTGCCTCCTCCTTGTCCGCCGCCTACTCCTCCTCTGCTGCCGCCTCCTCGAAGCTTCACTGCAGTGCACATCCCAAGGAGGAAAGTAAACCAGAGCCATTTGCTCACAATCCAACCTTGGATGTGCTCTGGAATATTCTGGATAATCCAACAATATCCTCCACAAGGCACCTTCCCTGGGATTTCTTTGGCTTTTTCCCTCAGCGAAGAAAACATGAAGGTCCAGGAAGTGGAGAGGCACAGAAGCACAAACAGGAACAATCTCAGCAGCCGCATGGTGAACAGAGGTTACTGGGGAAGCTGTATATAGTGGGTCTGTCTTCCCTGGTGCCTGAGAGACTGTGGACCTAGAGTGGGGCCTGGTGATGTCACAGAGGGCTGAGAGCTCTAGTCATTGTGACGCTCTTGGGTAAGAGACAGACTCATGGGGCTGGAGAGATGGCCTAGCGGTTAAGAGCACCGACCGCTCTTACAGAGGACCCGGGTTCGATCCCAAGCACTCACATGGTGGCCGAGAACCATCTGAAGCTCCAATTTCAGGAGAACTCTTGTTCCAGGGGGAAACTGAAACCCTCTTCTGACCTCCGCAGCATTGCACGACACGTGCGCACAGACCTGCATGCAGACACTACATTCATACACATACAGAAATAAATAAAAATTTAAAAAAAGAGAGACAGACTCACAGAAGTAGCCTGGTAGGACTTCTAGGAAAAAGAAACTTCTGGGAAGACAACAAAAGGAGTAGCAAGGGAAGCCAGGTCCATGCCAGAATGTTCCTTCTGAGCCTGGTACTCTGTTGGAAGAGACCATCCATTTCTGTTCATTTCTTTGGCCCAGACATTGTGGTGAGCCCCAGATACAATGTGCCCAGTAGAGCTGGGTCCAGTGGGAAATAAAGGTTTTAATCACAGGCTACTGATTAGGGGCTGTGGTTGTAAATATAATTTTATTTGTATAAAGCTGTCATCTTTACATTATTGGTAACTATATTTATGCTATAAATCTTTCTTAGTATACATTAATAACTGTCAATAATGATGTGTAATTTTCTGTAAGGAAATACTAGCAATAGGTTTTTCATTTATTTGGTCCTTTTTTTTTAAACAGCATCTCCCTGTAGCCCCAGCTGGCCTGGAACTCAGTACATACCAGGCAGGTTTTAAACTAACAGAGAAAGATATGCTTGCTGCTGCCTCCCAAGTCTGGGATTAAAACCATGCACAAACACGCCCAGCCATGAATAGGTTTTTAAATTTAGTACCAGGTATATGATACTATTATAGTTTAGATTGTGTTAAAAGTGTTACATTTTTAATAGCCGGGTGTGGTGGTGCATGCCTTTAATCCCAGCACTTGGGAGGCAGAGGCAGGCAGATCTCTGTGAGTTCAAGGACAGCCTGGTCTACAGAGCAAGCTCCAGGCCAGCTGGGATTAAAGGAAGACCCTGTCTCAAAAATACAAAAAAGTGTTACATTTTTAATCATTTTAAAATATTTATAGTTAATATTATTTTATGTGTATGAGTGTATTGCTTGCATGAATGTAGGTGCACCACTGTTATGCAATGCCCACAGTGTTCAGAAGAGGTTGCCATCTCCCCTGGAACTGGAGTTATGGACATTTGTTAGCTGCTATGTGGGTCCTGGTTCTTGAACCCAGGTGTTCTGCAAGAACATCCAGTGCTCTTAACAGGTGAGCTATCTTTTCAGTACTCTATAAATGTTACATTTTAAAAGAAACTTAAAGTACATTGAGGCTGGCTAGGATCAAGAAAACTAATGCTACCAAATGCTGGAGAGGGTGTGGGGAAAGGGGGACACTAATCCATTCCTGGTGGGAATGCTAACTTGTACAACCACTACAGAAAGCAGTATGGAGAACCCTTAAAAGACTCAAAATTAGCCTACCATCTGACCCAGCCATAACACTTCTGGGTATATATCCATCAGACGCTTGCTACACCAGATATACATGTACAGCCATGTTTATTGCTGCTCTCTTCACAACAGCAAAGAGCTGGAACCAACCCGAATGCCCCTCAACCCATGAGTGGATCCAGAAATTACGGTACATCTACACAATGGAGTACTATGCAGTGGTAAAGAAAGATGATATCAGGCGCAGACGCCATACTCTGATCCTGAGCAGGGCAGGGGTCAGGAGCAGCCTGCCACTGCTCCAGGAAGGTAAACTTAGGGCACTGACCCACGGGTGGGGAAAATTGATTTGCTGAGTTGTGGCAGATGGGCCAGTGGCTGGCGGACCTACATTGGACTCCTAAATCCTGCCGCAGCATGGATGCCTGGCTGGGTGCCCCCCCCCCTCCACGTAGTCGCAAGCGGGAGGAGATCCTGGGTTTGGGATCAGGCGCAGATGCCATACTCTGGTCCTGAGCAGGGCCGGAGTCAGGAGCAGCCCGCCACTGCTCCAAGAATGTAAACTTAGGGCATTGACCCATGGGTGCAGAGCAATTGATTTGCTGAGTTGTGGCAGAGGGACCAGTGGCTGGCGGACATAGATTAGACTCCTAAATCCAACCAGCGCATGGCTGCCCGTCTGGGTGGCCCCGCCCCCCCCATAGTCTCAAGTGGGAAGAGATTCTGGGGTTGGAGTCAGGCGTAGACGCCATACTCTGTTCCTGAGCAGAGCAGGGGTCAGGAGCAGTCCACCACTGCTCCAGGAAGGTAAACTTAGGGCATTGACTCATGGGTGCAGGACTATTGATTTGCTGAGGTGTGGCAGATGGGCCAGTGGTTGGCGGACCTAGATTGGACTCCTAAATTCCACCAGAGCATGGCTGCCGGCTGGGTGGCCNCCATACTCTGGTCCTGAGCAGGGTAGGGGTCAGGAGCCACCCGCCACTGCTCCAGTAAGTTAAACTTAGAGCATTGACCCACAGGTGCAGGACAATTGAATTGTTGAGTTGTGGCAGAGGGGCCAGTGGCTGGCGGACCTAGATTGTACTCCTAAATCCCGCCAGAGTGTGGCTGCAAGGCTGGGTGGCCCTGCCCCCCCTGCCCCACCTCCCTGTGTTCACAAGTGGGAAGAGATCCTGGGTTTGAGGTCAGGCACAGATGCCATACTCTGGTCCTGAGCAGGGCAGGGGTCAGTAGCAGCCCGACACTGCTCCAGGATGTTATACATAGGGCACGGAAAGACGGGTGCAGGACAATTGATTTGCTGACTTGTTGCAGAGGGGCCAGTGGCTGGCAGACCTAGATTGGACTCCTAAATCCAGCCAGAGCGTGGCTGCCCGGCTGGGTGTCCCTGCTCCCCATAGGCGCAAGTGGGAGGAGATCCTGGGTTTGGTGTCAGGCGCACACACTATTCTCTGGTCCTGAGCAGGGGAGAGGTCAGGAGCAGCTCACCACTGCTCCAGGAAGGTAAACTTAGGGTATTGACCCACAGGTGCAGGAAAATTTATTTGCTGAGTTGTGGCAGAGGGACCTGTGGCTGGCGGACTTAGATTGGACACCTAAATCCAGCCAGAGCTTGGCTGCCTGGCTGGGTGGCCCCGCCACACCTGTAGTCGCAAGTGGGAGGAGATCCTCGGTTTGGGGTCAGGTTCAGATGCCATACTCTGGTCCTGAGCAGGGGAGGGTTCAGTAGCAGCCCGCCACTTCTCCAGGAAGGTAAACTTAGGGCATTGACCCACAGGTGCAGAACAATTTATTTGCTGAGTTGTGGCAGAGGGACCAGTGGCTGGCGGACATAGATTAGACTCCTAAATCCCACCAGCACATGGCTGCCTGTCTGGGTGGCCCTGCCCCCCCCCCCAGTCTCAAGTGGGAAGAGATCCTGGGGTTGGGGTCAGGCGCAAATGCCGTACTCTGGTCCTGAGCAGAGCAGGGGTCAGGAGCAGCCCACCACTGCTCCAGGAAGGCAAACTTAGGGCATTGACCCATGGGTGCAGGGCAATTGATTTGCTGAGTTGTGGCAGACAGGCAAGTGGCTGGCGGACCTAGATTGGACTCCTAAATCTGGCCAGAGCATGGATGCCTGGATGGAGGCCCCGCCTCCCCATAGTCGCAAGTGGAGGAGATCCTGGGTTTGGGGTCAGGCACAGACGCCATACTCTGGTCCTGAGCAGGGCAGAGGTCAGGAGCTGGCCACCACTGCTCCAAGAAGGTAAACTTAGGGCATTGACCCACGGGTGCAGGACAATTGATTTGCTGAGTTGTGGCAGAGGGACCAGTGGCTGGAGGACCTAGATTGGTCTCCAAAATCCAGCCAGAGCATGGCTGACCGGCTGGGTGGCCCCGCCCCGCCTCCTACACGCAAGTGGAAGGAGATCCTGGGTTTGGTATCAGGCGCAGACGCCATACTCTTGTCCTGAGCAGGGCAGGGGTCAGGAGCATCCAGCCACTGTTCCAGGAAGGAAAACTTAGGACACTGACCCACGGGTGTAGGACAATTGATTTGCTGAGTTGTGGCAGAGGGGCCAGTGGCTGGCGGACCTAGATTGGACTCCTCAATCCCGCCAGAGCATGGCTACCCGGCTGGGTGGCCCTTCTCCCCTGTAGTCACAAGTGGGAGAGGATCCTGGGTTTGGGGTCAGGCGCAGACGCCATACTCTGGTCCTGAGCAGAACAGCGGTCAGGAGCAGTCCGACACTGCTCCAGGAATGTAAACTAAGGGCCTTGACCCACGGGTGCTGGACAATTCATTTGCTGAGTTGTGGCAGAGGGGATAGTGGCTGGCGAAACTAGATTGGACTCCTTAATCCCGCCAGGGCATGGCTGCCTGGCTGGGTTGCCCCGCCCCGACTGTAGTCTCAAGTGGGAGGAGGTCCTGGGTTTGGGGTCAGGCACAGACGCCATACTCTGGTCCTGAACAGGGCAGGGGTCAGGAGCAGCCCACCACTGCTCCAGGAATGTAAACTTAGGGCATTGACCCACAGGTGTAGGACAATTGATTTGCTGAGTTGTGGCAGAGGGGCCAGTGGCTGACGGACCTAGACTGGACTCCTAAATCCCGCCAGAGCATGGCTGCCCAACTGGGTGTCCCCACCCCCCAACCCCGTCGCAAGTGGGCAGAGATCCTGGGTTTGGGGTCAGGCGCAGATGCCATACTCTCGTCCTGAGCAAAGCAGGGGTCAGGAGGAGTGCTACACTGCTCCAGGAATGTAAACTAAAGGCCTTGACCCATGGGTGCAGTACAATTGATTTGCTGAGTTGTGGCAGAGGGGCCAGTGCCTGGCGGACCTAGATTGGACTCCTAAATCCTGCCACAACATGGCTGCCTGGCTGGGTGGCCCTGCACCCCCCCCCCCAGTTGCAGCGGTGGGAGGGGTGGGAGAGGGACACAGGTGTATATTCGATTGTATATTTAATTGACGTGAGTTCAACAAGTATCCAGTTTTGCCCAGACACTGTCTACAGGATACATGGTGTTTTAGAACTTAGTAAAAGTAAATATGTGTATATTAAACAACATTGGTTTAAAGGCTGATAAAAACGGTAATGCATCTGAGTTAGTTGGTGATATAAATTGCTGTTGTCCACATTAGCTTTAATTTAAAACTGTATAACAATTACTTTGGGATTGGTATCAACAAATGTTCTCTATAATTTTGCTGTCATATAGTATCACCTGGTAGCAATCTCTTTCACCTATAGGATGATTTAATTCAAAAATAAAGTTTGTTTCCCAAGTTAATCACATACAGTAACCCAAAACAGCATGGGTGAACTTGATGAAATCTGTGCCTTGATTCCACCCTATAAGTATGTATAATACAACTGCTTTTTTGAGACTCATGGGTCAAAAATAAAAACCTAAAATAAAAAAGGGGGATATAGATAGATATGAAAACTTTTTGTCAAAAAACCTTGCAATCCAAATCTTAAAACTAACTATGGGAAAGGATTTGTATGTTCCAACAGGCCAGAGTATCACCAACTTAATGTCTGAGAAAGAAAATGCAGCTTTGCAGTGAGTAGGATGTATCAGAAAGTGCCAGCAGAAGGATTGACTCCTCTGGGCATTGAAGAGAAGAAATGCCTCAGATTGCTGCAGACATCAGGCCCCTCTCTGGATCCTACTAGTAACAACTATTTTTAATGAATCCTAACGAAGCTTACATTCTAGGTGCCGCAAATGTTTTAATACAAGAGACTTTCTTAACTCCCCCCCACAGAACAAGGGGAAATATGATGATGATGAGGTCGTTCTCCAGCTGTAGATTGGACCCAGCTCTTATAGAGGTATTCTCTCATAAAATCGGTAAAACTGACTTCTTTATTTGACTAATGGACATAGAAACTTTGAAAAGGATTATTCTCTATTCAGAACCAAATATAATGCTAAAGTCTCCTTAAGCTACGAACTTAAGCAAAATATATTAATACAGGAGCTCTGACATCAACAATGGATTATTCTACCAAGGAGATATTGGCCAGGGGATCCAAGCTCCCACAAAAGGTAAAGGCTCCTTGCCTCCAAACCAGGATATTTGCAGGAAGAGAGGCAATAAGGCCCTGCTGTTGAAGACCTGATATAAACTTGGGAAAGATGTATGGAGACCGCACTTGCAAGTGTACAGATGGTCTCTGGAATGCCAGAGAGTGTTATCAAAGGCCACTAAACCAATAAAGCAAATATAGGTCTCCTTGAGTCAAGCAAGACTCCTCTGTCAGCACCAGCTACACCTCATCTGCCTGGAAATACTGTGCAGCAGTGGCAGCCATATGTCTGTATATCCCAAATCTAATTGGCTATTAGCTCTCTCCTTGGAGGAATAACCCATGGCTGATGCCACAAGCTTACATCCTCTAATGGTTAGGAGATGTTATAAACCACACGAAGACCCTGTCATACTTAACAGAAGAAAATGTAATTCATGGATTAACATACCATCCAAACATCTGTGTCTATACCAAAGTAACCTACCATAACAATTAGTACTGTTTAAATACCTATATATCTAATTGCATGTGCCTCATTAGTAGGATCGAAAGGCTATATATTATACTGTTTAAATACCTATATATCTAACTGCATGTGCCTCATTAGTAGGATCGAAAGGTTATGCCTGGACAAGCTGGCAGCCCATGAAAGAAAACAGCCAGAATTGACTAGAGACCAAGACAGCAGCTCCAGAGAAAGTAGACCGTTTTGCTTCTCATCCACCTGTGCCCCTTTTCTAAGCCTAGGGAACAATCTGCAGAAGAGGGGGTGTGGTAGAATGTAAGGACTGTGATTGGGGTGAATAGTGAAACTACAATATAGACTGGACACTCATTTGATCAACTTGATTGAACATACAAGACCCCCCCCCCTGCTGGATGGTGGGATCCATGAGCTGTGTGGGTTTGGGCACAACTGCTTGCAAATTGGTTTTACATGAAGGATGCTTGTACTCACAAATTATCACTTATTGTTAAAAAAATGAAAACAAAACAAAACAAAAAAGCAGAGAAAGATGCAGAAAACTTATGGCAGAATGCATGATCTGGGATGGGTAGGGGTGGGGTGGTGGGAAGGGAAGGGGATATATGCCTGAACTGAATTGGAAAATGATGTATGAAATACACAAAAGCATCAATAAAAAAAAAGAAATATGAGTTCAAAGGGAAGACTTCATAGACAATATATAGGGGACCAGGGGACACAGAGTGGTCCAGAGGTCACACTTTGAGTGCCACAGGTCTAGATGAATATTCGATTGTCACTGGCAGAGCAGACATAGTTTGAGAGCCTCTATGTAGAGGATGGATACTGGAGTGAGCAGTTCTCCAGCCAGTCCCATGAGCTGACTTCTACATTTGCACCAACATATCCTTGGCCTGCCTGATAGAACAGGGATAATTCTATTTAATCTGCATATTGATATTTGATTTAGAAGTGATATACATAAAGTGATGCTGTTAAGATCTATGAGTAAGTTGTTTTTTCACTATTTAAGGAATTTTTATTAAAGCAAGAATTTTATAAGCCAAATTACGTTCCCTTGCTCAGTTATCAATTCCATTACTTAAAACAGAACTGACATCCTAAGCTGTTCCATAGTAAAGAATTACAAAATTAAATAAAGGAATGCTTAAATTTTTGTACTTTGCTGAAAATTCAAAAAAGAAAAAACAAATGCAAAAGACAAAAACAAACTTATTCTTGATTTTTTTCTACACTTATTCATTTGATTTGTGTGTGTCTGTCTTTTTGCGTGTCTTTGTGTGTGTGTGTGTGTGTGTGTATGCATGTGTGTTGCATACATGCATGCAGGTACACCCATGTCCTGCAAAGCTCACAGATATGAGAAGTCATTGAATTCCCTAGGAACTGAAGTTATGAACAGTTGATTTCTGCCATGTGAGTGCTAAGAACCAAATGGTGTCCTCTATAAGAGTAGCCAGTCCTCTTACCTGGTGACCCACCTCTCCAGACCATTTTGATACATTTAACCACTATTTTTTACAATACTTTGCTTGAGAGAATAAGTAGAAAAGAGAAAATATCAAGGCTCAGAAAGACTCTGAATCTTATAAAATTCAGAAGGTCTCTACCTCCATAATATATAAGCAGTAACGATATTGAAGAGAAGAAACTCTCCATCTGAGCTACCTACAAGTTGTGAATGGAGCTTGAGGGATGAAGCTTGAGTCCTGTTCTGGGCTGGGATTTTTGGTGATGCATCTGTTTTGAGACACTCAGGCTCCTATAAGAATAAGATCTGGGATGGGGAGGGGTAGGGTGGGGGGAAGGGAAGGGGATATATGCCTGAACTGAATTGGAAAATGATGTATGAAATACACAAAACATCAATAAAAAATAAAGAAAAAAAAAGAATCCCCTCACTTAGGATCTTGTAAGTAACCCAAATAAACTCTCGATTTCACTAACCTAAAAATTATGGAACAATAAATTAACATACAGAAACTGCATGTGTTTGACATACATTTAAGTTAATAAGTTGCAGTCTGAAGTTCTGATCCCTGCCATCCTTTTTTAGCTTGGAAAAGATATCTTTTATAGAACCAGTTAAAACTTGTCATATATTCCTCAGATCACGTCCTACTTAAATGGATCCTTCCCCTGATTTGTTGCATTGCCCTGTGTCTTTGAGGGTGTTTACATTCTCCCTGATGTTAGTATTTCACTAAGAAAGATATGATTTTTGGTATTGAAAGCAGACATCCATGTGTGTTTTATTTCTTCTCAGAAGTCACTCCATACAGAGTCTAATGCTCTCAAATTTCTAGTATATATTTTGCTCTACTTTTTAGATTTATTAAATATTTTCCTCTCTAATCTGCAGTAAATTCATTCTTTTTTCTTTTGTGTCCAACTTGTTTCATAATCTATTCAATAAACTTTTATTTTATATGTACATGCAGGCACCTATAAATATGAATGGATACATATTTCTTTTCTGATCATCTTTGATTTGCTCTTGTTTTCCATCTACTTTTTTTTTCAATACATGGTCTAGTATAGGTAGTATCTATAAATTAGCATTGAGGAATGACAGAAGATCAATGAATATGTTTTAATTAATTTACTTTTTATGTGTATGAATGTACTGTCTGCATGTAGGTTTGTCCACCCATGTCGTGCAATGACACGGAGGTCAGAAGTGGTGTTAGATTCCCCTGGAACTGGAGTTAAAGACGGTTCTCAGCCACCTTGTGGGTGCTGGGAATCGAACCTGGGTCCTCTACAAGAGCAGTTGGTGCTCTTAACCACTAGGCCATCTCTCCTGCCCCATGAACATTTTGATTGTGTGATGGTAACTGGGGTTGCACATTTAAAATTAGTGTTCTATGAAGAATGACTATTTGTGAAATACACAATGCATTGATGTTAACTATCATGGTGGTTTGAATGAGAACATCACCCATGCTTTCCAATAGTTGGACATTTGGTACCCAATCATTCTGGGATTTTAGGAGATTATCCAGGAGGCTGTAAAAGGTTTGACCTTCCTGGTGTGACCATCCTGGAGGAAGCACATCACTTGGGCCAAGTTTAGAGCCATTAAGCTATGTGGGATTTCTAGTCTCCCCTTGCTTCTTGTGCATGCTTGAAGAAGTGAGTGCTGGGCTGGAGAGATGGCCTAGTGGTTAAGAACGCCGACTGCTCTTGCAGAGGACCCGGGTTCGATCCCCAGCACCCACATGGCGGCTGAGAACCGTCCACCACTTCCATTCCAGGAGAACTCCAGTTCCAGGGGAATCCAAGAGCCTCTTCTGACCTCTGCGGCATTGCACAACAGGGGTACACAGACCTACATGCAGACAGTACACTCATACACATACAAAAAGAAAAAGGAAGTGAGTGCTTAGCTTTCTGCCGCCATTCCCCCGACACACACACACACACACACACACACACACACACACACACACACACACCACATGATGGACTCTTGAACTTTCCCAACCGTAAACGAAATAAATTCTTCCTTTTTGAAGTGTTTTTGTTCATGATGTCTTATCACAGTAAGAGAAAAGTAATACAACTTTATTCAACTTAGACTGCTGTAAAATACTATGTTTTCCTCAAAACCAAAATGTGTGGTGATAGATACAATGTTTCCCTTCATTAATATTAGAATTACTAAAAATATCATTATTGTTGTTATTAATATTCATTATTAATTAAAATAAATATATTAATAGTGATCTAGTTCTAATGTAGAAAAAATTCAATTGTTTTCTAATGTTTTAGCATCATTCTGTCATAAAATCTTATTCTGTGTAGAACTCATTAATCTCTGTATCATTTTGTAATTATTTACAGTGTTGAAGAAACAAAGTTCAATAATTTTATTTAAAATATAATTAAATGAGGCTGGTATGATGGCTAAGCAATAAAGAAACCCAGCTTCTCATACATAGGGCTTGAATTTGATTCCCAGTATTCACATGGAAGCTAACCAACATCTGAAACTCTATATCCAGAGGATAAGACATCTTCTTCTTGCACTTCCATACATGCAGGCCAAATGCTCAAATACATAAAATAAATTTAAATAATTTAAAATTTAAATAGGGGCTGGAGAGATGGCTCCGTGGTTAAGAGCACCAAGTGGTTCGATTCCCAGCACCCACATGGCGGCTAAGAACCATTGTAGGCCAGACGTGGTGGTGCACACCCTTAATCTCAGCACTCGGGAGGCAGACGCAAGCTGATCTGCATGAGCTCAAGGTCAGTCTGGTCTACATAGTGAGTTCCAGGACAGCTGGGATTACAGGGAGACCCTGTCTCAAACTAATAATAATAATAATAATAATAATAATAATAATAATAACAATAATAACAATAATAATATTAATAATAATAAAATATCACAGTCAAAACTCTACCCTGAGTGTTATTTTTTATTTATTTTCCACTGTCTAAGAACACTTAAGATATTTTCTAATGTGTAAATAGGTGTTTTCTGGTTCCAATAGTTTTTAAAATCATGGGAAATTAGTTATAGAGAACTAGATAACACTTTTGTGAAACAAACTGACAAATCTGATTAAAAGAGGACAATTCAGGATATAATAACTTCCCTTTCATTAAAATACAAAAGTATATGCATTGTATAACAAGATATAGTGTATATGTCAATGGTATAAAGATCCTTGTTTATTTATTTGTAGAAAATATTTTTATTGATATTTTGTGTATTTCATACTTCATTTCTCAGTCCAATTTAGATATATTCCCCTTTCCATTCTCCCCCACCCCACCCCAGTTCATGCATTCTGCCATACATATCTTGCATCTTTTTCTGTCTTTCTAAAGTTTTCTCTCCAGAGGTTTGTTGTTTGGGGCAGAAGTTAACTGTTTCAGTCAGTTCTTTGACCCAGTCTTTTTTGTTTTGTTGTTGTTCCCTCCCATTTGTATTGCTCCAAAATAGGCATATATATATATATATATATATATTATATATTATATAATATAATCACATATATAAAGATACTTCTTTTAAACACTGAGTTCTGTTAACAGAGTTATCAATAAACACTTAGAGCCAACAAAAAATGAATTCTAAACCCAAAAGACAGGAAGAAATAACAAAAATCAGAGCAGAAATGAATGAAATAGAAACAAAGAAAACAAAACAAAGACTCAATGAATCCAAGAGCTGGTTCTTTGAAAGGATAAAGATAGATTGACCTCTAGTCCAATTGACCAAAAGAAGGAAAGAACAACTCCAAATAAATAAAATTAGAGATGAAAAAATAAACATCACCAAAAATAATGAAAGATTCAGACAATCATAAGGGAATACTCCAAAAACCTATATTCTACTAAATTTGAAAACCTAAAAGAAATGGAGGAAGATCTGAAATCACGGAATTCACCAAAGCTTTACCATGAAGAGATTGACAGTTTAAACAGACCCATAATATACGAGGAAATTGAAATTGTGATAAAAACCTCCCAACTAAAAAAGCCCAGGCCCAGATGAATTCATAGCACAATGCTATTAGACATTTAAAGAGTACCTAAAGGCATTACTACAAAAATTATTCAAGGGATAGAAACAGGAGGAAATTTCCCAAATTCCTTCTATGAAACCAACATCACTGTAATACCAAAACTAGGCAAAGATACAATGAAAAAAGAAAACTATAGACCCATTTCATTAATGAACATAGGCGCAGAAGTTCTTAACAAAATATTCCAAAGGCCATACAGCCACAGATACAAAAGGTCATCCATCATAACCGTGTCAGATCCATACCAGATATTCAGGGATGGTTTAACATACTTAAATCAATAAATGTCACAAAGCACATAAATAGACTGAAGGAGAAAAACCACATGGTCATCTCAACTGATGCAGAAAAGGCCTTTGAAAATATACAACCTTCCTTTATGTTTAAAGTCCTAGAGTGTATTGAACTGGAGAGAACATTCTTCAACATAATTAAAGCCATATACAACAAACACACAGTTAACATTATTATAAATGGGGAAAAATTTAGAAGCATTCTCCTTAAAGTCAAGTAAGGCTGCCTCCTGTCCCCAATCCTTTTCAATATAGTGCTTGAAATTCTTGCTAGAGCAATAAGAAAAGGAAATTAAAGGAATACTAACTGGAAAATGGGAGATCAAACTATCCCGTTTTATAGATGACATGAAAATTTACCACAGGGACACCAAAAAATCCGCCAGAAAACTCCTAGAAATGATTAACAGTTTCATTAAAGTAGTGAGATACAAAATTAACCTAGAAAAACCAGTAGCCTTTCTTTATACTAATAACAAGCAATTTCTAGAAGGAATACAAGGAGACTTTCTCATTCACAATAGCCTCCAAAAAATAAAATATCTATGAACAAACCTGACCAAAAACACTAAAAATCTCCACAAGGAAAATTTTAAATATCTGAGGAAGCATACTGAAGAAGACAACAGAAGATGGAAGGGTCTCCCATGCTCATAGATTTGAAGAACTAATATAGTAAAAATGACCATCCTGCCCAAAGTAATATACAGATTCAACGCAATCCCAATTAAAATCTCCATTAGCTTATTCACAGACCTAGAAAAATATCCTAAAGTTCATATGCAAAAGCAAATGATTTCAGATAGCCAAAGCAACCCTGAGCAAAAAGAGCAATGCAGGGGGGAGGGATTACTATACCAGACTTCAAACTATATTACAGGGCTATAGTCATAAAATCAGCCTAGTACTGGCACAAAACCAATCTGTAGATCATTGGAACAAAATTGAAGATCCAGTCTCGAGCAGATGCAATTTCAGCCACCTCATATTTGACAAAGGGGCCAAGAAGACTCAGTGGAGGAAAGACAGCCTCTTCAGCAAATGGTATTGGCAAAACTGGATCTGCACTTGTAGAAGAATAAAATTAAACCCCTAACTCTCACCCTGTACAAAAATCAACTCCAAATGGATGAAGGACCTCGATGTGAAACCTGAAACTCTGAAAATGATAGAAGAAAATGTTGGCCATAACCTACAAGACATAGGTATAAGAAAATACTTTCTAAATCGGACGGCAGCTGTGCAAAAAATAAGGTCAACAATTGACACGTGGGACCTTATTAAACTCGACAGCATCTATATAGTGGAAGAAACAATAAATGAAGTGAAGGGAAAACCCAGAGTGGGAAGAAGCTTTCACCAGTGATACATCTGATAGAGCAATAACAGCCAGAGTACAAAAACTACTCAAAAAAAGGAGTAAACAATTCATATGACCCACTCAATAGATGGATTAAACAAGTGAACAGAGACTTCACAAATTAAGAAGTAAACATGGCTGAGAAACATCTTAAAAAGTGTTTGATGTCACTAATAATTAAGGAAATGGATATTAAAACCATTTTAAGATTTTATCTTGCTCAGGTAAGACTGGCTATGATCAAGAAAACAAAGGATACCAAATGCTGGAGAGGATGGGGTGAAAAGGCAACACTCATCCACTGCTGGTGGGGTATGCAAACTCATACAACACCTATAGAAAGCACTGTGGAGAACTCTTAAAAGACTCAATGTGAATCCCTCAATGGGTTCTAGAATCCACCCACCAATTATTTTCAGACTCTGTAATTACTGTATATGGGTGGAGAGTATGTATCCATATTTTAGAATAATATGAAATTAATGGAGGAAAATGTGAATCCCTAAGCATAAAAAAAGACTGAGAGAAAGATGCAGGAAAGTTATGACAGAAGACATGATCTGGTATGGTTTTGGGTGTGGTGGGGAGAAGGGATAGGGGAATATGCCTGAACAGAAATGAAAAATTATGTATGAAATACATAAAACATCAATAAAAAATAAATAAATAATAAAAAAAGAAAATCCCATACTCATAAAAAAAAAAGACTCAAAATGAGCCTACCCAGTCATACCACTCCTGGGTATATACCCACAAGACTCAGCCTATCACAGATACATGCACATCTATGTTTATTGCAGCTCTCATCACAATAGGAAAGAGCTGGAAGCATCCCAAGTGTCCCTCAACTAATGAGTGGATAAAGAAAATGTAGTACATGTACACAATGGAATTCTATGCAGCAGTAAAGAAAGATGACATCATGAACTTTGCAGGTAAATGGATGGAGTAGAAACCATTATACCTAATGAAGTAACACAATCCCACAAAAGCAAATAATAGTTTGTGGATCCTAGCACCAAACCTTTCTTTGTAAGGCAAACTGACTTTTAAAAAAATATATGCCTGATGTTACCCATCAATATACTATGTAATATAGGAATGTAAAGTAGTATTTTTTTCTTTACCTGCATACCACTCTACTGTGAAAACGTGAATCTCTCTTTTTTAAGCATACTGAATAATTCTTTTTTTTACATTTTTTCCTTTCTTTTTTAGTAAATATAACACCTGATATTACTCATCAACATGTATGTAATATAGGTGTATAAAGTAATATCTTTCTTTACCTACATTCAACTCTACTGTCAAAGTGTGAATCCCTGAACATGTTTTATAATTGATCTATAGTTTATATTCAGACATCATAATTTTGGTATATATAGGCCATGCATGTATGCATATTTTGGAGTGGTACAAATTGGAAAGAACAACAAAAGCAAAAATAATACTGGGTCAAAGAACTGACTGAAGCAGTAAACTTCTGTTCAAAAGAGTACACTTTCTTGCACCCAAAAATTAAAAAAAAGAAGAAAAAGATGAAAGACATGTATGGCAGAATGCATGCACTCTGGCAGGTGGAGGGCAAGCAAAGGGGAATGGGTCTAAATTTGATTAAGAAATCTTGTATGAAATGCATTAAAACTCAATAAAAATAGTGTTTTTTGTAGGAAAACCCAGCTTGAATTGCAAACTAGCTGGGATGCCTCAGGGGGCTGCATGGCCAAGAGTCTGGCTCCGCCCCAAGGAGGGAACTGGCAGCATGGGCTAACTACATACATAATGCTGGGTGGAGCAAGGTGTGCAATGGCGCAGAATTGGGGAACCTACGATTTCCTCTGGGAAGTTACGTCATTTATTCTATAAAAGTTGGCTGTAACAATGAATAAATTGCATTCCAAATTAACATCATTACGGAGTTCCTGGACAATATTATTATTAGTTATTGCGTGCACAGGCTAAGGTAATCCTACATTTCGTTTGGGTGGCCAGCGTGGTTGGAAAAAGATTCCTTTGCGGATCACCAACCTGGGGAGCTGGTTTGGTAAAATTCCTGTCCCGGCTCTGGGCAGGTGGGAAGTTATGGCCAAGAGTGGAACACGTGTCTCCTGGGTGCAGGCCAAGAGCCCAATTTGAGAGTATCACTCTGGCTAGGCTGCGGGAAGCAGCCAGCTGGTATCTGCGATGACGGACCAGCTCCTCACAGCATCTGCAGGCAGGTGCTGTGCCCTCTCCCCTCAAGTAGGGCCGCTAAGTTCTGCTCAGCACAAAAGAGAGTTTAACCAACAGTTTTTATAATAAAAATAAACAGGAAAATAAAACACTACTAGAATTACTATCAATAACATTATTATTACCAATAACATTTATGCCATTAATATACATTATTAATTAAACCAAAATATATTAATAGTGATTTAGTTCTAATATAGATAAAATTAAAATGTTTTTTATCATCAAATAATTTAGCATCATTCTGTTATAGTATCTTATTCTGTGTAGAACTCATTATTTTCTGTATCATTTTGTAATTATTTACAGTGTTGATGAAACAAAGTTGAATTATTGGTTTTAAATAAAAGACAATGAAGCTGGTATGATGGCTGATCGATAAATAGATTTGATTCCCAACATTCACATGAAAGCTAACCAACATCTGAAACTCTATTTCTGGGGGTTAAGACATCCTCTTCTGGTTTCTGCAGGCACTGCATGACACAGGTGCACATCCATACATGCAGGAAAAATGTTCATATACATAAAATAAATTTAAGTAATTTAAAAATTAAATACAATAACAGTCAAAAGTCTTCCCTGAGGGATTTTTTTACCTTCAGATTTCTAAGAACATTTAAGTTTTTTTTCTAAAATGTAAATAGAGACTTTTTGCTTCCAATAGTTTTAAAAATCTTGGCAATTAGTTATAGAGAACTGCATAACACTTTTGCTATAAGAAATGGACAAATCCGATTAAACCAGGATAACTGAGGATACAATAAATTTCACTAAAATACAAAAGCATATGTATTGTATAACAGTGCATAGTATATATGTCAATGGAATAAAGATCCTTGTTTGTTTAGCTCTGAATTATGTTAAAAGAGTTTTCTTAAATTTTTGCTATCTGTAAACTTTATTGGCATGCTTTATAATTCCATTCTACTTATCAATAAATTACAGAAAAGAATAAACTAACAATATATATTTCTATAATTTGTACAGAACTGAACCAATGTTGCCCAGGGAAACTCTATCTCTTTATGAATATAAAAATGAAAAGATATGCCTGCATATGTGTGTTACTTCCCTTAAGCAGATAGAAATAAAGTCCAAAATTAGAAGAAAAACTCTTGACTTCATTGTTAATATATTAATGATTATTGTTTGTTTAAAATTAATGTAACTTTATTTCTGTATGGGCCCATTAACATTAGGATTCTAATGAACAACATTTCCTACAATAATTGTATCTTCAATAATAGAGTCCAGAATGCTAATTATCTATTTCCAAAAAAAGTATGTATCTATAATTAACTACGCAAAATTTGGAATTGGAAAGAACTGTGTTGTGATCCTTTCTCCCACTTAAAAATGCTGAATCATATAAAAAAATGTATAATAAATTATTTAAGACATATGTGAAATAAGGTGTTTGTCAAATAATTACATACATAGATAAAACTTATGTCTTAGAGCAAGTGAGAATTTCATCCTACTTTCTTTTTCAATTTATTTTTTTTTTTTTAATTTCTTTTTTATTATTATTATTTTTGTCTGTGTATGAATGTATTGTTTGCGAATGCCGGTTTCTGTGCACCCCCGTTGTGTGGCAATGCCCGGAGGTCAGAGCGGGTCTAAGATTCCCTGGAACTGGATTTCTCCTGGAATTGGAGTTCTCCTGGAATTGCGGTTCTTAGCCGCCATGTGGTTGCTGGGGATCACACCAGGGGCCTCTGCAAGCGCGTCGGTGCTCTTAAACGCTAATAGGCTATCTCTCCGCCCTCAATTTATTTTTTTTGTGTATGAGTTGTTAATGTCTGCCTGTAGGTTTGTGCACCCTTCTCGTGCAATGCCGTTGTGGTCAAAAGGTTGTCGGATCACATGGTTACTGTAGTTAAGGACAGTTCTCAGCGCCATGTGGTTGCTGGGGATTCAAACCCAGGTCCTCCGCAAGAGCAAAGAGCAGGTCAGTGCTCTTAACGCCATAGGACATCTTCTACCGCCCCCATCTTAATTTCTATACCACTATCCAACTGCTTGGGCTTTTGTTCTACCTATGACTGTGGTCAATACAAGATAAAGTAAATTCCCAATATACCCCTCTTGACATATCACAATATATTCCTTACTCACCTGATTTATCTCACTCAAATTATAGTTCAGAACAATCCATGATTTCCTTATTCTGGTCAATGAAAAAACATACAAACAAAATTAGTGTCTTTTTGATTCAATTATAATCTCTAGATTAGGCTGATCAGACTCCAATGGTTGTTGACACATACACCAAAGAACATTTGAGAACAAATCCTGAATCACGTTTATGTAAGGAGACCTGTATAAATATATGACCTGAATATATGGGAAAATTATAATTCATAGCTTAATATTTTCAATAAACAATTATCTGATTTCTTTAAAAATAGAGTATATTGAGCCTTACCCTTATCCTCTTTATATTACAAATATCTTTGAATAGAAGTTAGAGAGAAAATCACCTCAAGTCTTCCTAAAGTATACTGTCAAATGAGGAAGGAAAACACTATTGAAATTAACTCAAAATAATACAAAAATATGGAAATATTTTTTAATTTTATGTTTATTTATTTTTTATTTTATGTACAGAGTGTTATGTCTGCTTGTATGTAAGTGTGCCATGTGTGTACAGTGCCCAAGGATTTTAGAAGAGGGCATTGGATCCAACTTAAATTGAATTTAAGTTACAGATGGTTGTTAGCCACCACATGGGTACTGGGATTCAAACTTGGGCCTTCTTCAAGACCAGCCATTGCTCTTAACCATTGGAGCCATCTCTCAGCCACTGAAATGGTATAAAGTCCATAAAAAGACAGTTACACTACTCTGAAGTGTTACGTGAAACATTTCCATCATCCTTATTATAGTAATACTGATCCCAGTGGCATTGATGTTTTACATCTGCAAATCCTAACTTGTGATCAATTATAGAGGTTTTGCTCACATGAAGAAGAATTCTGGCACATAAGACTAAGCAGCAATGAAATCCACAGAGTATAAAATCACAAGGCCTAGAAATTGAAGAAAGTATGTAAACTCGTATTCTCTCACTATGGAAAACATCCATAAAGTCAATCTATCCTCTGAGAAATTTATAATCTCAAAAAACATGCATAGTCAAAGAAGAAGATCATTTAAATGGAAATTGTGAGATACACTAGTGATATAAATTGTTATAACAAAGAAGAATAGAGAATTGAAGCATGTCCTTTATAGGTTGAAACAGAAGGTAGGTTATTTTATAGGCATGACAAGTAATTTTGAAATCTAGTCACAAGACAATGTCACTGGATGACAGCTTTCAGCAGATGGATACCAGCATATGTGCACTATTATGATTAACTCAATGACCTGGGATTGGGTTTCTCAGCCCCCAAAATGTAAACAAAATACAGAGGGAAAGGAGATCTATGAAATTTCAGGACCTCCAAATTTTAAATCTTTAAGTTGTTCTTTAAGCTCTATGAGTTAGACAAAGCTTAAATCAGTGATACACAAGCCGTTATGCTTACTTGTAAGCAGTTCAGTCAGTTGGTAATTTCCTAGAGAAATTTCAGGTTTACTCCTTTTAACGAAAATAATATGCTCATTTGCTTTTCACATTTTATTCATATACTCTTTAAACAACAGCCACACCAAGGACGGAAAACATCAACAGAATTCTGTTACTCTCAGAGGAATTAATGTTAATCACAGTTTTCAGTATATATCAATAGAAGTGGATCACTACTTTGCTTCTCAGCTCCAGGTATTACTAGTTGCATTTTCTTTTCTTTTCTTCTTCTTTTCTTTTTTCTTTTCTTTTTTTTTTTCTTTCTTTTCTTTCTTTTATTTTCTTGCTTTTCTTTTCTTTTCTTTTTTCTTTTCTTTTCTTGTCTTTTCTTTTCTTTTCTTTTCTTTTCTTTTCTTTTTTTTCTGAGAAGGTGTCTCCCTTTAGTCCCAGCTGGCCTGGAGCTCCCTATGTAGACAAGACTGGGCTTGAACTCACAGAGTTCCACTTGCCTCTGCCTTCTGAGTGATGGGATTAAAGACATGTGCCACCATGTCCGGTTGGGCATTTCTTATTATTTAACCATGCTACTGGATAGAGGAGATCTTGATGAATCCAAGTAAGTGAAGTAATTGTTAAGATTCTATAGAACCAAGCCCAAGAAATATAAAAATATATAAATACATTTTGTAATATATAAATATTATATATTAAATATTGGATTATTAAACTTATTGTGAATTAATATTACATATTAAATAAATTATATAATAAATATTAAAATATATAAGAAAGTATTCTTTTATATAAGAATTACTCTACTTAAATACACATTAATAAATCCATAATTTAAAGAAAATCTTTTTGTCACAATTGTTTGAAACCTAAATAAATGATATTTTTCGATAATGCCATTTTTTCATGTTTTTATTTACAAGATAACAGAAATATCAAATGTATTTTGAAATTATATGATCACAATATTGTACACAAATTTTATACATTTATTTATGCTTTAGAGATTTCACATAATATTTTAAATTTTCTAATGCATAAATTAGCACAGTAACTCAATTGTCATTTTAAAGGCCTTTCTCTGTCCGCTCAATGTTGAGGTTAGGGTTACAATAAGCAACCAGGGCTGAATTTTTATATAGATCAAAATTATGTGCATGTAGTTCCTCACAAATCTAAGAAAGTATTTTTAGACACTGAACAATCTAACTAGCCTGAAGTATGCCATTTTATTTTTTGTCTTTCTACAGCTATAGCCCCAGCTGTTCTAGAACTCACTATGTAGATCAGGCTGGTCTTGAACTCACAGAGATCTGCCTGCCTATTATTCAGGGATGCTGGAGTTAAAGGCATGCAGGACACTTAATTCCAACTCTGGCTTTGAATTATAATTGAGTATGGTGTATGTGTTAAAAATGTACTTTTTGTATACTTTTGCATTGATAAACAAAGTTTTAGTAATAATAATAAATTATTCTACAAATTCATATTTTACTTTTGAAAAGTCAACTCATCAAGGCCAGCCTGGTCTACAGAGTGAGGTCCAGGACAGCTGGGGCTACAGGGAGACCCTGTCTCAAAAAGACCAAATAAAACAAAAAAAAACCAGAGTCAACTCATATAGAGAAAACCCTCTTTTTTCATGTTTGAACCAACATGAGTTAGTATGCATGCATTTGAGCATCTTATATTTATGAAGTTTATTTAATAAACTCAGATTAAAGTGAGACTGAAATGCAAGTCCCTTGAAAGTGTGTAGAATAGCTTAATGAACATGGTACTTCAAAAAGACAAGCTAGAATAGTATTTGTACTTACAAAATTATTACTTCTGCTTTGAAATCCATTTCCCTAAATAGTGTAATATTGTACCATCTCTAAAATGGTTCCATAAGAGACAAAAAATAACCTTATGCTCTCTACAATGATAATTCCAGTAATTATTGGAATAAATACCTGGAAACTACAAATAAAAGAATACAGTTGCTTGGATAAAATTTACTTAGTGAATAAACGAATCATTTACAGAAATATGACACTCAATATTCTCTCCATTGTATCATTATGATGATTAACTTGTGGCTGCCAACAAACTTTATCTGTTCCATACTCCACGTAGGCTATTATGTGTAGAAATATTAAATATGGCTGGAGTCACATGGGAACAACTTATGTCATAGTATAATTATGAGTATAATATTAACTAAGACTTTTACCTAACTTTGCAACTATAAACTTATTGTTTATCGTATTAAATGCTCACTGAACCATGTGCTCTTTTTGTGACCTGAGTATAAGCCCTTAATTGTTCAGGGCCTCATCTAACTATCCACCCAAGATAGTGAATGTATATATGTACATATGTATATAACTATGTATGCATGCTTTACATACGAAATCCCTGAGAGCAGTTCATTTTTCTCATTGAAATAAGCAAGAGAAATTCAGTTTGTGTGATACTCTGGGCTTAGAGGTCAAAGGAAAATATACTCTGATAAGAGGAGGGTAGGTACTGACTTTTACTTCCTCATTTCCTAATGGAGATTATATTTCTATAAGAGAATGAGCAAAGCTCAGACTCAGAACTGTAGGTCTAAGAGACATTGGAAGAGACTGGTGGTCAGCAGATATGTTCCACTCTTGGCCTTATGAATGCTAAAAGTCAAGGTGTCTTTCAGTTTCTATTTTACTTTATTTAATTTATTTTGGCTGACATATACAAATATAAAGTTGTACATATTTATAGGGTCACATGATGTTTCATGCATATATACAATGTTTAAAACTTAAAACTGCTGAACATATCTAGGTCCTTAAACATCTATAATTTCTTTGTGGTTAAAAATTCTACAGTTCCAAAAAGAAATTACACAGTTCTTTCTTTGAGGCTTTTGAAATGCATACAATATCACATCTATATTGAGCCTACTGTAAAATCGTGCACCAATGCATCATGCTGTATGCAACTAACTTGGTATTCATTGATCAGTTTCATACACAAATCCCATCTTTTTTATTATGTCTTTCACTTTCTTTATTGAAAATATTGGCTCAGTGTGGCGCCGGTAAGGCGAAACTGCCTTGACTCTTGGGGGAGCAAACTCCTGACCCTGGAACCTCCCAGCCATCTCAGGTCCTAAGAGCACTGAGGCATGGATGAACCTAGACAGGGTTGCAGGGGCACAGCAGGTAGACAGGGTACAGGCATGTGGGCCAGATGAGCAACCCCCTCCCTCAAGCTGGTGAAGCTGTGGTGCAGGCTATCTACCAGGCATAGTCTTATTGAATCTAGTAGTGCAACCAATGTTGATGTACCAGGACCCAAAAACACACACAAACAAACAACAACAACAACAAAAAAAAACAAATCCACATGTCAAGGACACAATGAACAAACAACATGGGGAAAAGCTCATAATAAATCCATACAGTACTCTACCAGTCTGACAAAAGATTCCTACAATGAGATCTGCCTGGGAGGAAACCAAGATACAGACTTTAGTAGAACAATTGTAGGCATATTAAAGAAATTAAAGAATATAAAGAACAAATTAGAGAACTAAGGGTAGAAAATGAAAAACTCAGGAAGGACTTAGAAGGAAAGAATGATAAACATTGGAAAGAACTAGAGGGAGAGAATGACAAACTTTGAAAAGAACTAGAGGAATAGAAATAAAAACCCTCAAAAGAGCTAGAGAAAGAGAAACAAAAAAATCTGAAAAGAACTAGAGGAAGAGAAATACAATGTCAAAAAAGAACTAGAGGGAAAGACAAACTCAGGAAGTGGAAACAATGTAAAGATCCCAGGCTTAAATGAAAAACGAAGGATAACAGCAAAGCAAGGAGCTACAAGTAGAGAATGACAAGCTCCAAAAGGAAATGGAAATACTAAAGAAATCACAGGAAGAAATGAAAAAGGAAATGGATCATTCATCCAATCAACAGGAAAGGATGGGAGAAAGCCTCAGAAGCAGGATGGATGAAACAGAAAATAGAATATCAGACCTGCAGGACAACATGGAACATCTAAAATGCTCAAATGAAGACTATGAAAAAATTTAAAGCACACAATAGTGGAATAACCAGGAAATGTGGGATACTATCTAAACACCAGATTTCCACATCATAGGGATGGAGAAAGGAGAAGAATCCCAAGACAATGATATTGACCAGGTATTCAACAGGATAATAGAAGAAAATTTTCCCAAAGTGACAAAAGACAAACTTATACAAATAAAAGTAACACATAGAATGCCAAAGAGAAATGACCAGAAAAAAAACTCCCCACGACATATCATAGTTAAAATACTAGATGCCCAAAACAAAGACAAAATACTGAAAGTCACAAAATAAAAATGACAAATTACATACAAGGGGAAACCCATCAGAATTACAGCTGACTTCTCAGTTGCAAACTATGGAAACCAGAAGAATGTAGACCAAAATATTCCCAGTAAAAAATGACATTAGATGCCAAACCAGATTACTATACCCAGCAAAAATTTCAATTATATTTGAAGGAGAAAGAAAAATCTTTCATGACACAAACAAGATGAAAGGATATATGTCAAAGAAATTCAGAAAATACTTGAAGCAATCCAAAGAACAGAAGAAAGGAGCAATTATGCCCAGCCAATGTAAGAGAGAAACAAATAAAAGCATAACAGCATAAACACAAACCTACTCCAAGAATGCAAACCAAGAATAATTTGAAAGGAAGCAACACACACCTCTCAATAATGACCTTAAATACCAAAGGGCTAAACTCCCCAACCAAAAGACATAGACTGGGATAATGGAATAAGTAAGTGAATCTATCTATATGCTGCCTACAAGAAACCAATCTCACCCTGAAGTATACACACCAATTCAAAGTGAAAGGATAGAAAAAATATTCCAAGTAAATGTTACTAAAAAGCAAGCAGGAGTTGCTATTTTAACATCAGACAAAATAGACTTCAGAGTAAACTCAATCAGAAGAGACAAAGAGGGCCACTACATCCTTATCAGAGGAACAATTAACCATGGAGATATCACAATCCTAAATGTTTATGCACCAAACTCAGGTGCACTGAACTATATAAACACAATTCTGAGGGTCCTCAAGACACAGATTAATCCAAACACACTAATAGCAGGGGACTTCAATACCTCACTGAGCCCCTTGGATAGATCAACTGAACCAAAAATAAACAGGGTGACATTGGAACTGAATAACACAATACAACAAATGTCACCCAAACACCAGAGAATATACTTTCTACATAGCAACCCACAGAACATTCTCCAAAAATCGACCACATACTGGAACACAAAAGAAACCTCGAAAAATATACAATTCTTAAAATAATCTAATGCATTTTATCAAACTACAGTGCAGTAAAGCTCAATATGAACACCAGAATAAGCCCAGCTAGCCACAAGAACACATGTAGACTTAACAACACAATCCTGAATAATGAATGGTTCCAGAAAGAAATAAAGAATGAAATAAATGTATTCATGGAACTAAACTAAAAAGACAATACAACACAGCAAAACCTATGGGATAAATGCAGTCCTAAGAGGGAAATTTATAGCCTTCAATGGCATATTAAAAAAACAAAAAGGGAACAAATAAATGATCTAACACTACAGCTAAAAGATATACTTGAGAGACAACAAATGGAACCTAACCCCAACAGAGAGGAAAAAAATAACAAAAATTAGAGCAGAATCAATGAAACAGAAACAAAGAAAATAATACAAAAAAATCAATGAATTCCAAAGCTGGTTCTTTGAAAGGATAAACTAGACAGACCTCACTTTCAATAAATTTTCTTTGTCTCTGTATATTTAATATTTTAGTTAGAGTACAATGAGGAGATATCATGTTCTTACCCTTTCTGGTTTGTATCCTAAATCCCTCTTGCATCTGGATAGGCATCATTTCCTTGTCTAGGAAATTTTCTAATATGATTAACTTTTAAAATTTTTCTATGACTTGTGAATCAAAATCATCTCCATCTTCTCTACCCATAATCCATAGATTTTGCCTTTTCCCATTCATACTTTTGGTTATTTTATCTTTGTCCTACCTAGAGAGTTTCAATTCTTAACCTTATTTTGAAGCACATCATCTGTCTTCTCCATGATTCAACGTATTTATAAGACTTTTCAGGTAACTTATTATTTCACATGTTTTGTTTTTCATTCCCAGAATTTCCAAAGATTACATTTTAGTTGGTATTTCCCTTTGTTGAATTTCTCTTTCTTATCTTACAATGTCTTCCTTATTTCATTCAGCTGTTTATTTTCTCAATCAAGAGCTTATTCTTTGATTTATTTGAGCATACTTATAATTATTACTCTTTTTGGATTCCCTTTCTGGGATTTCATGTAACTCACTCTTAATGCCATTACTGTGGATTAGTAATTTTTAGAGAGGTTATATTGGCTTTAATTTTCACATCTCTTATATTACTGCATCAGGATTTATTTTCTTACCTGGGCTTTTTAATCAGTTATATTCATTAATTTGAAATATTTGTAATATTCAAGTGGGTGTTGGATTTGGTAGAGTTGAGGTACACCATGCAGAAAATGATTCGTCAGTTCCAGAGCTCATGGTACCTGGTGAAAAATCTATATTGTTGCCTAAATAGAATATTAAATGTGAGAGCAAAACAGAAAACTGATATTAGCACTATACAAATGTACTAGACTATTAACAGCAGTCTTTATTTTGACTTCAATATCTATTTTACCATAAACAACTAAGTATAGAATGGCTTATACTTGTTATTTTGTTAATATAGATATGAATGGGAGGAAACAAGTGGATGGGAGAGGAAAGTTGGGAAATTATTATTAGAGTTCACAGATCATAGAGGTTGTTAAACCTGTAGAATATTTTAATTTAAAAGTTAAAAGATCAATCAAGTTGATCAAATGAGTGTCCAGACTACATTGCTGTAGTTTCACCATTCACCCCAATCGCAGCCCTTACATTCTACCACGCCCCCTCTTCCGCAGTTTTGTCTAGTGTTCGTGTAGTAATAGGGGTTAAGGTGTGAGTCTGTAGTTTTTTGGGCACAACAGCCTGCCTCTGATAGGTTTTGACAATGAAAGATGCTTGTATTCTTGGAGGCATAGGAGTTTAATCACTTATACATCGATGCTAAAAAATGAAAAACAAAACTGGGAGAGAAAAATGCAAGGTTTGTGATGGGCAGGATCATTAGATCTGGGATGGGGTGGGGGTGGGGGGGAGGGAAAGGGAAATAAGCCTGAACTGAATTGGAAAAAATGTATGAAATGCACAAAGCATCAATAAAAATTAATTAAAAAAAAAAGTTAAAAGATCAGGCCTGGAGAGGTGGGTTAGTGGTTAAGAGCACCACTTGTTCTTCCAGAAGACTATGGATCAAATCCCAGATTCCACATGGCGGGTAACAACCATTTGTGACTCCAGTTCCAGAGGATCCGATGCCAGCTTCTGTCCTCCATGGGCAATGCACAAGATGAGTGAAATTATGCAGATGTAAATGCATAAAAAATAAAAATAAATAAATTTGAAAAAAGTTAAAAAGAGAAGGTGTTGAGCATGAGAGGAAGTAAAAAACAAGAGGCAGAATATATGAGATATGGAACTTGAGAAATAAAATAAGTAAACTGGTTGGAGAAACATACACAAGAGTCTTGTCTTTTCTGTTTTTTGTATTTTCTTCTTTCCTTTTCTTTTAGTCTTTTACAAACGGGGTCTCCCTGTAGCCCAAGCTGGACTGGAACCCCTGATGTAGACCAGGTTGACTTTGAACTCACAGAGATTCCCTTCCCCTGCCTCTGACCCTCATTTACTGGGATTAAAGGCATATGCCAACATGCCAGGCCATACACAAGAGTCTTTAAACCTAACTGAGAAATATAAAAACATAAGCAATACCATCATTAGATATACATGAAAGAGAACAATTTATGAAATAGAAAAATGGTAAGTTAAAAGAGTACTTAATTGCAAGCAAAGCTGTATTAATTTTAAAGCTGAAATTCTAAGAACCTTCTGGCTCTAGCAGTCTCCACTTGTGGCTGTGTGGGGAAGGGTGCAAATGAGAGGCACCAATCTTTAACTCCTTGGTTATCCGTGTGTTTTTGGTATTTGGGGAAGGGAAGATTGATTGTAATTTCCTACCACTTATCTTAAATCCCTTTAAACTAACTTCTTTATCTCTTCCTTTTGGCCTACTGTATGTGAGGAGCAGCACTTCTTTTCCAGTGCTCTCCCCAAAGCAGCTGGGTTTAACTAGCTTGTGGAAATTTGTGAACACTTGCAGCCAGGTCCAGTTCTATTTTATTAATTATATTTTATTTCTAATAATTTCATACATGAATATTGTCTTGGCTTTATAGTCCCCTATCAAATCCTCCCATGTCCTCCCACTCCTATTCTTTCACAATTTCTCATCATTTCTATTATTTTTATATATACTAGCATACATTTACATACATACATACATACATACACACACACACACACACACACACACACACACACACACACACACGCACACACCACTGTTCCTCCCTCCTTTGTCAGACAACTTCATTGTAGGGATTGAGTTGGTGGTTCAGTCCTAGTTTTTCTAGAGGGTCTTAATAAACAACAGGTGTCTTGTCCCTCCAGGTCCTACAATAATTCTTTCCCTTCTGCTTCAATGTTTCCTGAGTCTTATGTATACAGGCTCCATTGATTGTGTGTCCTTTATAGCCAGGCACCTCACAGTCACTTATTCTCTGTGTTTGGCCAATTGTGGAATTGTGTAACAGTCACCATCTATTGCAAAATGAAGCTTATTTAATGAGTGGTAAGAGGTACACTTGTATCTAAAGATGTGGAACAGGCTCAGATTCTTAGCTCTCTTGCCCACTTTCTTGAAAAAAAAACTCCTCTTTCTTAATAATTTTACTAACAGAAGTTGTTCTTTGTCGTACCTACCACTTTATTCAATGGTAGATTGTCCAGGATAGTCTCCTTCTTCTGCTTCAGTCTTCCAAGTGCTGAAATTCCAGGCACATGTCACTAATTCAGGCATAATATTTTTTGAGATGGAAATTTTGAGAAGAGGAATTTATGAATGGTATAAGAAAATGGTGCTACAATCAGAGAGTTAAATTAATAAAATCCCTTGCCAGACATGGTGACCCATGCCTTTAATCCTACCACTTGGGAGGCAGAGGCAGGCAGATCTTTGTGAGTTCAAGGCCAGCCTGGTCTACAAAGTGAGCTCCAGGACAGCTGGGGCTACAGGGAGACCCTGTCTCGAAAAGACCAATATAATAATAATAATAATAATAATAATAATAATAATATCCCTGAAACATAAATAAGCTGAGGCTTTCAAACAAAAGATAAATAAAGTATCGTTACCCTATAGTTCAATTAAGTACTTAAGTTTGTAATATCTACACTCATGTATAGCTACCCATTAGTCAGCTGCAGAAACAGGGGTGAAGTCCTTGAATACATACAATGTTATTGAATCAAAGAAGTCTGGACCTTATACAGAAGCCAGTTATTTTATCATAAAAGAGTATGCTATTAGGCAAGCAATTTCATGCCTGTAATCTAGCACATGAGGAGATGATAGATAATGATAGATAAATGACAGGAATATATATATATATATATAT
>VZQC01005798.1:436455-501666 GCA_009823505.1 Rhizomys pruinosus | reverse complement strand
TTTTTTGGTCTTTTCAAGACAGGGTCTCCCTGTAGACCAGGCTGGCCTTGAACTCACAAAGATCTGCCTGCTTCTGCCTCTCTTTTTTACTTCTTATTTTTCCTACATTCAGGCTGTAGTGGAACAGAGAAGCCAGTGATGTACGTCCTGAGACTTGCCCGGCTCTTTTCTGGCCCCCACCCCATAGGACTGTGTGTCCTTCAACACTTGGACCTTTTCAGATCAACTCAGTGGGCACCAGGCAGGGAGGCACTTACATGGCTGAGGGCCACATGGCCAACCTGGCAAGTATCAGCTGCCTTCCGAAGCTCTGCCTTCTACAGCACCTCCTCTGGTCTGCCCCTGGGCCTGGGCCAAGAGAGCCAGAAGAACCTGAAAAGCCTGTGCTCTGACAGGAAGCTCAATGCCACTGCCTCTCAGGAGGAAGAGGATGAGGAGGCCTTTGGGACCCTCTCAGATAAATACTCCTCCCGGAGAATATTCCACAAGTCAACAGCCCAGCTCTATAACCTACGGCTCAAAGAACAGAGTGTTGAGGGGGAAGAGGATGAGGAAGTGGAGCCTAAATTGTGGCAGGGCAGGAGAAACACTCCATACTGGTATTTCCTTCAGTGTAAGCAGCTGATCAAGGAAGGAAAGGTGAGGGAGACTTACATTTACTTGCTTGCTTTTTAAAGTTTATATTAATTTTATATGTATGACTGGTTTGCCTTCATATATATATATATATATATTGTATATATAATATATATGTATATATGTATATATATATATATATATATATTGAAAGCAATACAAGTTAGAGAGGACAATAGCAACAAAGAACTGGAAAAAACTCTGAAAAGACTCAAAAAAGATACAGGACATGTATGACAGAGTGCAGGGACTCAGGTGGGGTGGGGAGCATGGAAAGGGAAGTGACTCTAAATTTGATTGAGAAATGATCTATGATGTATGGAAAAAGTTTAATAACAATAAAAAGCCTTCTAAAATTTTGTGAAAATTAAAGCTGTGCATAATTTTCTCTTTATGATTTCAAAGGATTTATTAATGTACAAAATAAATTATCAGCAGATAAGTTTCTAGCTGTTTTTAATTATGATATCACTTATTTTGTTGTTTGTTGCATAAAATCAGCAGACTGAGCTAAAGTTCATTATTAGACAGAGCTATGGAGATATCCAGAAATTCTGGTTATTATGAAATATTAGCAATCATTCAAGAAATTCACTAGGATTTTTTTAAAGTTTAAGTCATATATATGTTACTGTAATTTGCAATGAACTTAATAGTTAATATCCAACTTTTCTCTCTATGTTTCAAACATATCACCAGCAGACTAGGCCAGCAGTGTTTAAATAAGCATGCTGGATTTCCTAAGGAGAGTAAAAATAGATCAAGTCTCTTGATACTAAAATTGTATTTGACACATTTTTCTTTTGCTATATTTCTTGACCAATCATACAACATGGATGGCTTGGATTGAAAGGGTGGGAAAACAGAAATCATATCTAGAAAAAGTTGTGAAATTTATCACATCCAAATACAATGGTAGGTAAAATTTGTCTATACTACTCTAAAGAACTTATGGTTGTCTTTAACCAGTATGATTTAATAAATTTTATTCCTTTTAAAATACATATGATTATGTTCACATATTTAAGTCTTTTCATATTGATATATTCACTTAAAAAATCCTATCAGACCATGTTAACGATTTTATTTTCAGAAATATGGTAGCCAACAATCATGGTTTAGTCCATTCATTACACCAATGCAGTACACAGTTTGGTTTAACATTTCTTTGAAAACTTTGACCTTTCCTCTATTTTATGAACTTTGTCTCTTTACTTACTGACTTAGCAGGACTTCTAGATAAAATATAAAATAAGGAAAAACACAAAACAAACGAATAACTAGAAAAGCAAGCCTATTATTTGTCCAGAGTGGAATGTTCCCAGAACAAAGCTATAAATTTTATAAAGTGAAAAGTGTGTGTGTGTGTGTATATATATATATATAATATATATAGAATATATATTATATATGCTAAAAGTACAATTTGTGTCCCCCAATGTCTCTCAGTGTGGGTTTGTCCACTGGACCTACCAAAAGTCGCAAAACTATTAGACACTCTCTTTCTCCACTCCCAGCAGCAATCAATTGTCCAAAATTCCTTATGCTGGTTTGAGATTTCTTACCCACTTCCCAGGTTCTATGCTGGGATTTTTTTCTGATTTGAGGTTGCATATGACTTGTGTATACTGCCACCATTTTTATGAGTCTAAATGGGTAATTGACCAGCTACCTGGAAGATTCTTTTTTCCTTATGGTCATGAACCACCTCTGACTTTTACAATCTCCCTGTCCTCTCTTCCATAATGATCCCTGAGATTTGGGAGGGAAAGGTCTGAATTAGCTTACAAATCTATTCTTGATAGTCATCAATGTGTGTGATACAAGTATATACTGATGATTTCAACTGTTATGATTATCATAATTCTCCCAAACACAATATTAAAAGCTGTAATCCCCAGTACTGAAATAAATATCAAAAGCCCTAAGACCCATTCTCCCAGATTCATGGATTTGAGGAATCAATATTGTGAAAAGGTCTATTTCACCAACAGCAATCTACAGATTCACAGCAATACCCCCCTCCCAATTTCAGTGATATTCTTCATGGAAGTAGAAAAAATCTTAAAAATTGTATGAGAACACAAGAGAACTCAGATAGAAAAACAATCCTGAGCAACAAATTTACTGTAGGAGATATCATTTGACCTAATTTCAAATTATACTATAGAACCCTGGTAATAAAAACAACATGGTGTTTGCAAAGAAACAAACATGTACATTGATGGCATAGAATAAAAGATGTTATTCTAAGACCATACAACTACAGCCATTTGATTTTTCACAAAGGTTTCAAAATTACACATTGGATAAAAGATAGCATCTGCACCAAATTGTGCTGGAAAAATTAGATACCTAAAATGTAACTGTATTGTTACCTCTCATCTTGAAAAAAAACTGTAAATGGGTCAGGCATCTTGACATAAGACCTGACACTGAAACCATTAGAAAAAAATATCAAAGTGTATACTTCAAGAAAAAGGCATAAGTAGGAACTTTCTGACTAGTCCTCCAAATGCTCCACAAATGGTCTCTTGAAAATGAAATGTTTTTCATAGCATGAGAAACTGTCAATAATAAATGAAAAAAAACTACGAAATATGAGAAAATGTTTGAAAGATAAAAATTTTATATAGTATTAGTATAAAGAATAGACGAAGAACTCAAAACATATACCAGTAAAATAGAGTGCTGAAAAGATTTCTCAGTGGTTAAGGGTGCTTTGTGCTCATCCAGAGTACCTGATTCTGATTCCCAGAATCTTAATAGGTAGCACTTGTAACTCTATCTCAGGGTAATATATTGATATTTTCTTTCCTGTTTAGACCCCAACATACATGTGGCATGTATTCACACATAATCAAACTTAGGCAAAACTAATATTTTTAAGAAAAAATTCTTATCCAATGGAGCCTGGTTAACCTACCAAGAGTCCTGAATACTTGAAAGTGACTGTCTATGCCCCTATTAGCATCCATCTGCTGTAAGTTCCCTTAGGTTGATTTGGAGATTCTTACTTCCTTATTTCTATGCTGGATTTTTTTCATGGTTTGAGCTTGCATGGGACATGTGTATATTGTCACCATTGCTATGACTTCATATGAGTAACTGATCAGTTGTATAGAAAGGTCTGTTTCCTTGTGGTCATCTGCCATCGCTGATTCTTGGTATTCCAAGACACAACGTAGACTCTAAAGGCCTTAGAGCAGATATAATATATAATTATGTATAATACATATGTATAGAATAGAGTACATTAAATTGGGTGTTGGAACAACCAAGGGAGCTGCAGATATAAGAAATGATCTAAACCCACCAAATTGTATCATACAAGAATCACAAAAATTTAATAAAAGAGAAGACAACTCAGTAACAAAACAATAAGTCATGGAAGTAGAAAAATGATTTTCCAAAAGAAGAAAATATAAATGCCTAACAAATATTTTTTAAAAGAGTTTAACACATTAGCCATCACAGAAATGCAGGCGAGGATGTGAGTCAAGAAAGACACTTGTCTACTGTTGGTGGACATTTGTCAAAAATCAAAAATATAATTACCATATGATCCAGCTATTGCATTCATTGACATATATCCAAAGGACTTTGTATCTTCCTGCAGAGAAACTTGAATATTCATATTCATTCCTGTTATATTATCAATAGTTAGGAAATAAAATCAGTCTATATGCCACTCCAACTGATGGATGGATAAAGAAATTGTGGACTTTTGTTTAACTACAAATAAAAATGAAATTTGCCAAAACATTGATGGAATTTGAGTAAACTATACTAAATTAGGTAACTCAGACCCCCCAAAACAAACCCTACAACTTCTTCCTCATAATTTGATCCTAGTTTTAAAATTTTATCATTGTATGTTTAATGTGGAATACCTATTGAGTGCACATAAGGGAGAGGTGAAGAGTATAAAAGAGGAGTAGGCTGGGCATGGTGGAGCATGCATTTAATCCCAGCATTTCAGAAGCAGAGGGAGGCAGATCTCTGTAAGTTCAAGACAAGACTGGTCTACAGAGGAAGTTCTAGGCCAGATGGAGCTACAGGGAGACCCTATCTCAAAAAGACCTTAAAAAAAGAGAGAGGAGTGGAAAGTAGAATATATATGATATAAATGTAGAGAAGATACTTGGAGTTAAAGGTTCAAAGAGGGAAGGTTTGGGGAGTATAGGGAAATAAGAGATTACAGATGGGTTAAACAAAATCAAGGATGTATAATAAACTCTTATGGAAACACAGTAAAGCTAATCAAAGTAACTAAAAAATAAAAGTGTTTGAACACGAACATCATGCAATGAATTCCTCAGAAGGAATGGGTTTATTAAAAAAAAAAAAAAAAAAAAAACATTGGTACTAGGCATTGGATACCTGTTATTCATGAAGGAGGCAGCAGAGACCCACAAAACAATACAGGCCATTGCTATTGCACTTGGTTGCTAACCATAACTAGGTAGTAAGACCATATTGCTAAAGACACAGCATATTTTGGTTGTAGGACATTGAGAAGTCAAGATGCAAGTGCCCTAAAAATTTCTTCTATGATGAGTAGTTTTCACAGTACTTGAAGGTAGTATGTATAATTCTGGATGGGATAAGAAACCAATGGTATCTGAAGTCAAACCTGTGTGCTAAAATATTCGAATATCAGGCAAGATGTGCCAACTGATGCAAGAGTGGTATAAAGCCAGTCTATGTTTATATCAAATTGCTTTTGGATTAGATGTGAGGCATATTTTATAGGAAAAAAGTTCAAGCCTGGTACTGTAACCTGGTTAAGAAATCATGACTCAAGAGGTCATTGATCCAAGGGAGGAGCCTAATGCTAAATGAATTTTGGTCAAACTGTCTTCAAAATATTTATGTTTATGTTTATAGATTAATGCAGTCCTTAACTTGCAGAAGAAACTATTCTTTATCATGGTCAGCAGATAACAGAGACACTCATAGCTGGTTAAAGTATTGTTAATAAATTATTGTTGAGTGCTCAGCCATAAATGGGACATCTATATCAATACCCCCCCACACACACAAATGGCTAAGGCATCCTTATGGAATAGAGGCAGAAAGAATGTAATGGACAGAAGATGATGAGGAATGCTGTGACATGTTGTCTTCAGGCTATGACTTGGCTATTGCACCCATGAACTCATTGCAACTATGATTTATTTTCACGAATTCAAGTCAACAAGATGATCCATTTATGGAGATCTTCATTGCACACTGGGGTAATAGGAAGTTGTATTGAATATTAGTATGGGCCTGGCCTTCAGACATGTTGTCATAAGCAGCCCTCCATTGAAGGAAAGTAGGTGGATCAAGGCAGGCTTTAAGTAGAGTATACCAGTCATAATGTGTTTGGAGATTAATGGCCCACTGGGTGAGGACCTGTTTGAAGTAAGAGGAGTCAGGGGCTGACTCTCTTGCTGCCTTCCAGATGAGAGAAATGTCAGGCAGTGGGGTGGGGATCCAAGGTTGAATAGCAGAATTAGGCCTTACATTGACTGGGAAGGCATGCGGGGTGGGGTTGGTATGCAGATAGGGATTGTTAAGAGTGCGAGGAAGTTTGGGAGCAGGAAGTGCTGAGGGGGGATCCCTGTTAATCTCACTCCAGGGATAGATAGGCAGAGAACAACTGGCCTCAGCAGGAGGTTTGGGTGGGGGTGAGGGGGCCATTGGGGTAGGCGGAAGGTTGGGGGGGGCTCAGTCTCCTCATGACCTTCTAAATCAGGGACACAAGGCAAGGCCAACTTTTCCTCAGTATTTTTGTGGCAGGCAGAGTTATGCTCATGAAGGACTTCCTCAGCTGAGGAGCCTTTAATGGCAGGAGGATGGGGCAAATGGAGCAGGGGGAAGGAAGCCGGATGAAACCTCACACTTACAGGAAAGATAAAGGACCCTCATCCAGATGGAGGGGTCCCAAATGTTTTCAGGCATGATCCAAGGGGCAATGAACATGGCCTCCTCCCAAAATGAATCCAAGTCCTGAGATTTCACTTTAAGGCCACGTGTCTGGAGGAGAGCTTTAAGCGCAGCTATCTGTGGCTCCTGAACATGGGGAGGGATGTTCCCATGAGGGCAGGAAATGGGACGGGAGGTTCAGTGTTAGAGGGAAGAAACAACAAAGCAGCAGTGCAAGAATGTACCATCTCTAGCCAAGGGTAAACACATAGAAAACTAAAGTAGAGAAAAGGAGAGGCGAGTTGGAGGTGGAGGGATGGGGCCCAGGTGCTCACTCTAACTCAGGCCAAAAATCAAAGAACATGAAAGGGGTCCTACTCAGCAATCAAGGAAGGGGGTGCCTCACCAGCGCGGGGGGGTCTCTAAAACCACATTGGGTGCCAAATGTAGATGATACCCCAGGCCTGCTGGGGAATTTCAGTGTCCATGGGGGTGAGAGGTGTGGAGTCAAGACACAGACCCTGGGAGTCGGGTGAACGCAGACAGAGGGCGAGCTGTCGTGGACTCATTTATTGGGGGCAGGGTTAGGGGTTATGAACTGTTCACATTCCTGCTCTCCTCTTGTCACCTTCTGATTGGCCCAGGTCTGCAACTCAGCTGCTTGTATGGTCTCACATGCCTAGGGCAGGTTAGGTTGAGGGACGAGCTCTGTGCATGCATAATTCTCAGCATACTACATTACCTTCTCCCAGTGAGCTTCCTAGATCTTCTATGATGTGATGTAACCTACCTATACTACAAGGTAGGCCAGGTCCACCTCAATTTATAATGCTTCTGGCTCATAAATCTCTTTTTCTTGTCCATCACAAAGGCAACACCTGGCCGATGGCACAATTGCTGGGGAAGCCTTTCAATGGGCTAACAGGCTCTGTTCCCTTGCACTCCATAGGTCTACCGCTTGCTCTTAGATCCCACTTAAATGCTCTGTCTGAGAGTACCCATTAGGATATCATTCCAAATGCTGTCCAGCTCTTCTAGGATCTTGCTTGCCTGTGCTGTATGTAGGCCCTTCCTCACTCTGCCTGATATGCCACTAACACCTCTAGGATCTCATTTTTTTTACCATCAGGTTTGTCCAACCCTACACCAGGACAAATGGCATCATTCACCTCTGAAACCTACCATTCATACCATCCAGAATCATCAGCAGTATTTATCTCCCTTCCTCACACCACCATGTAGGCATTGCACTACCACCCCTAGGCCCCCTATATAGGTTGCTGGGATCTTGCCTCACTTCCTGATCCTGCAAATATCATAGGACCTTCCTGGCTTGGTATGCCTTGATACCCCCCATTGCATGCATCTACTAGGTTCTTTATGATATCAGTTACCTGAAACATCAGGTAGGGCCAATTTTTGCCCCATTCTAGAAACTTCCTGTCTCCTTGGGTGCCTTGCTTCCCAGTGCTGTAACATAGACATTCTTAGCCACACCTTAATGGCATCAGTTCCACATGATGACAAATTAAGTCTACTCTTCTGGATACCATAGGTCTTACTAGTACTCCCAGACCTAATTTCCCTTCTTGGCTTGGCTCCATATCATATGCTATAAAGTTCTGTCAGGTTCTTGGTTACCTCTACAGCCAGATAAGGGGACCTATATTCCATCAGAAAGACCACCTGAATCTTTGACATATTGAATCTTTATGGGGTCACACAAGTCTTCTCTACCATTCTGTACTGACAGACATGATCACCTCATTTGTATTCCACAGACTTCCCACCTTCTCCTACTGTTCATTTACATGCTCCCTCTGGTAAGCCCTGTTAGGCCTCAAACCACAGGCTACACAAAACTTCCAGAATTTTACTTCACTGTGGTGCAAATTATTCCTTGCTCCACTCTACCAAATATACCAGTGACACCTCTGGTATTTCAATTTCTTACATGACCAATATATAAATATATTATGCCACTGAGCACTAAATGTCTGCCGTATGCTACAAGTATTTTGTTACCAGTTGGTGGCATTGTTTTGGGAAGTTTTAGGAGGTGTGGCTTATCCAGAAGTTATATATCACTGGGAGTGGGCTTTGAGAGTTTTAATCCTTGGAAGATTTTCCAGTCACTCTCTGCTTCCTGTGCCTGCATGCAGATGTGATAGCTTGCTTTTCTGCTCTTCCAGTTCTCACACCATAGACTTCCTAATTACTCCAAGACCTCATTTCTATTCTTGTCTTGGTAAGCACCAAGAAAGCCCAATACCACAGTCTATATGGTTATTCCAGGATCTGACACCACCCCCACCCCGGTGTTTCATGGTAGGCCACCCTCTACCTTATCTGAAAGGACACTGGATCCTCAGGGTTACCAATTCCCTCTGGTGTCAGGTAAGTATTCTCTACTATACCTGGTATGTACCTGGCACCATTTTCAGTACCTTCATTTGCAGGCACAAGTAGGTACCACTCATTTCTAATCTTAAATTGCCTGGTCTTGGATTACCTGAAGCTTGAGACAGTCCCAACTAATGCTTATTCTTAATCACACAACTTCTTTGTAATCTAAATTCCTTGGGCCAGTTGATAGACACTGTTCCTTCCCACAAAACATTCTTCCAAACTATCTCAAGTTGTCTCTGCTCCTTCAGAGAAGATAGGAAATCCATAATATCCAGGATTTTACTTTCCTGAACTTCCAGCTGGGCATTCAGCCCCATCTCATGGGACTCTTGGCTCCTCCAAGATCTCAATTGCCTGCACCACATATGTGGCCATGGTCTGCCAGACTCCATATTTATTCCAGATCTCAAAGTGTTATTCTTTTTTCTTAAGAAAGCTGCAGTTTTATGCACTGAGTGTATTCGCTGCATGTATGTAAGTAGACCTATGGTGTGCAATGCCAGTGGATTCAGAACACGGTGTCAGATTCCCCTGGAACTGGAGTTACAGATGGCTGTTAGCTTCCACATGAGTGCTGGGAATCTAACCCAGGTCCTCTGCAAGAGCAGCAATGTCTCCAAACAAGGTGTTTTTTTGTTTCCTATACTTTCCTGAACTTGACCACAATAGATCACCCCGATATTGTTTCCCTAAACCACCAGGTAGGTTCAGTTCCTCCCAACACCATAGGGCATGCAACATCTATGGGATCACATTTGCTGTTCTGCAAGGCCAGCCCAGATTCTCCCCAAAGCATAGACATACTGCCAAATCTAGATTCTTGCTTACCTGCATCACAAGGCAGGCCATGCTCCAGAGTCCTACATAGCCCTCCTGGCTTCTGAATCTTCTTTATTTGTGCTGTTCAAGGAGCTGCCCTGGTGTACACCCTCACAAATCTAGGGAATTCTATACTCAATGTGTTGATAGATAGATTAGATACTTTATAAACCATAGGCCTCCCACTTCTGTACAGATCTCACTTTTTTATTTTCCTAATTTAAAAAATGTATTCTATTTAATGCAGAAGACTTTGTAGCTTTAGTATAAAAATATTAAAAATGAAAACAGTAAAACCAAGACACTATTTCAAGTCCAGGCCCTGCTAGCCTTCCTAATGCAAGAGCTCATAAAGTTGTTTCTATGAATTGGAAGATTAACAAAGAAATATAAATAGGAGCCATGATCCTTCATAGAACAAAGATTTACATAACTGAAGGATCCTTCCTGGAATTAGTACATTGCATTTGCAAATGAGAAGAAAAAAGAGGAAGAAGAAAGAAAAAATGGGTAGGACAAAAATCCAGTGTTCCAAATCTATTTATTAACTATCACTTGTCAATATAACTGTCACTTATCAATATAAACCCCATGTCCTGGCAAACAGCATGCTGTCTCTGTTCTGTCTTCAAACTAAGAATTATTACAACAAATGTTATAGTCTATAGCTCAAACACATTTTAGCAATTTTGAACTTGAATTGAGTACAAACCAAATAAAATTTACCTAATAACAAACACCTCCACCTGAGACTATTTGGATATTTGAACATTCCACAATGATCTCAGGGCGGGCCTTTTTATGCAGGTGGTTTTCTAACTTATCAAGGTTGACTTTGGCTTCAATTTCAGTCTCCTTCCTGGGCTCTGGTGCTGCCTCAGGCTCTTCCTGTGCTGTGGTGGTTGTGGCAGCAGAAAAGGCTGCAGGAATGGCAGAAGCCTGTGGTGACTAAAGCCATAGTCTTCTCCTTTCTTTGCTTTTTGTGCTTCTTGTGTTTTTTTGTGTTTCTTACCATTTTGTTTTTCTTTCCACCTCCTTCTTGATCTGAATTCCTGTCAGGGGATTGGCTTGGAGATGGCCTTCTTCCTTCTTGACTGGTACTGTAAGTGGCAGAGATGTTGAAACTCTTAGCTTGGGCTGTGGTGGGGTGAGACTATTCTTATCTTTGGAGGTGGAGAAGGAAAGTATCTTTTCTGGATGGGACTACAGTATCTTCTTAGAGAAGGTGAGCACCAGCGACGACGAGTCCTTCTTCGTGGTGGTTGAGTAGGAAATATGCGTCTTTGAGAAGATGAGATTAAGAGGAGGAGGAGGAAGAGGAGGAAGAGGAGGAGAAGGAGGAGGAAGAGGAGGAGGAGGAAGAGGAGGAGGAGGAAGAGGAGGAAGAGGAGGAGGTCATCGTTGTGGTTCTGGACAAGACGACCTTTGCTTTCTGGTAGGTGGTGGGGAGGGACTTCTCCTTCTACCACTTTTAGTCACAGGCCGTTGCCATCCTTTTCCCATCTTCATCCAAGGGGAAATCTCTTTTTAGTGCTTCCCTGGGAATACAGAAGCAATCTTTGAAGAGTAAAGTCTTTGCTGCCTGCCTACCTCCCCATTTTTCCCATGGGATCTCTTGGGTAGCTCATCTTCTGAGGTGGATGAAGTCTGTGGGTTCTGTCTTCTGTACTGGCCTCTCTCCTGCACAGAATCAGCTGCAGACAAATTTCCACCCTTTTCTGGGGCAGGGGAATGACTGCCTCTCTTGTGTCTGTGACTGAGAGATTGAGAATGACTAGTTATCTCTCTCTCTCTCTCTCTCTCTCTCTCTCTCTCTCTCTCTCTCTCTCTCTCTCCTGACCAGGGAAGATTTTCTTCCATCTTTTTGTCCTTCCAGACAGCTCCATTTTCCCTTGGTTGCTTTCTATTTCTTCCTTATCCCACTTATATTCATCTTCATCTTGTTTTGTCAGAGACTGCAATTGTTCTATTTTTCTCTGCCTTATCTCTTGTTTCTTCAACTCCAAAATAACGTACAGGATGCCCAAGATGCTTTTCTGTGCACTTAGCAGCAGGGACCATAGTTCTCCCACAAATTCTCTAGCATTTTTCTCACTGAAAAACCCAGTCAGGTTGATTTGAATCATTTTGGAATCTGGATTTTTCACTTCCAGCTGGTTGAGTATAAATCCAATCACAATTTCATCTTCAAATCCAAGGATTTGAAAGACTCATTCTGTTATCCAAGGCTTCATCACTTCCAAGTTTACTTTGCTCATGCCCACCTTTTCCTCTAGGCATTTTGCAAATTTCAGCTGCTCTAATTTCTTATCTTTGTTTTGGAACCGATTATTCTGTTCTAACCTTATTCCGAGGAAGAATCCCGCATCCATCTTGCAGCCTCCTTGGAGATTGCTCTCTATCCCAGCTTGCCCCTTGCTGCCTCGAAGGAGGGCTGGATCTGCTGAAGGGAATGCAGCAACAGGACACTGCAAGTGTTGTGAAGACTTGAAGTCACACTCTAAAGAAGCCTCAAGTGCATGTGCCAGAAGTATCACAGTCACGCACCTGGAAGTCTCTCGAGCACAAGCAGTGCAGCCTTACACTCAATGAAACCTCATGCTTACGTGAGGTGAAGTTGCAGGGGAACACCCCCTGAGAAGCCTCCCAGGAAAGTGCCTGTTCAGGGAAGCCACCAGAGCTCGTGTTCACATGTAGCCACACTCGTCCACATCGCACCAGGAAGGTACCTAGGCCTGCAACACAAATTTGCTGGCACCATGAAGCAGCCACTGCCAGGAAGCCTCACTTAACTTCTATGCTCACAACCCCTATTCCTCCACCTTCAGCGCACATAGGGTGCAGCTGCTTAGTCAGTCAAGACCCCTGCCGTGAATACAGTAAATCTCTTTTAGTCTCCATCTGCTAGTACACTTTAGAGTCCCAAAACATAGGTTGCCTATGTTTTAAGTTAGGATTAGATTCAAGCCTAATCTCAAGCTTCCTGGATACTATAGGATCTAAATCACCAGACTACCAGGTAAGTCATTATTCAACCCATACCATAGTCTTGCTGCTTCCTTGGGTTGTTCCAAAGGTCCTCTGCCTGGGCCCAAACCCACAGCATCTCCATTCAATATGCAGAAGAATAGGTTCTGTCCTTTGGATGAATAGGCTTCCCACCTCCACCCAAATTTCACTTATGTGCTCCATCTGGTAGATTCTGATAGGTTCCAAATGGTAGGCTGCCCAGCACTTCTGGGTTCTTGCTTCCTGTGCTGTCAAGGAGAAGGAGCTGAACTTCATCTGATAGGCCATTGGCAAAACTGGGATGTTGATTCTCTGGCACACCTGGTAGGCCTGTTTAACTCCACTTGATAGGCAACTGACCCCTCTGGCAATTACTTTTCTTGCACATACAGGTAGGTCAATCTCATTTTCAATCTACAAATTTGCCTAGACGTTGCTTACCTGAACCTTCAGACAAACCCTACTCATCCTACTCCATATACCACCCAGCTCTTATGGAATCTAGTTTCCTATGATCAAGAGATAGACCCTGTTCTTCTCGATCCAATATTATACCCAGCATATGGAAATCTTTATCATAACTCCCAAGTAGGACCTACCCCCTAACACATCCCTCTATACATACTTTGATTATTTCTTTCCTACCCATCAGATGGATTCTGCTCCTTCGAACATCATAGGTCATCAAGCATCCCCCAGATTTCACTTCCATACATTGCCAGGCAGACCTTGATCCTTCCCATGCATTTGACATCTGGATGCTTCAGGATCTGACTTACCCACACCAGTTAAGCCATGTGCCACCATATTCCATAGTCTTCCTGGATACTTCTAGGTGTTGGTCCCTTGTGTTGCTCTCTGGACCCCAGCTCATTGGTCCCATGGATCACTATTCCATGTGCTAACAGATGGGATCAACTCTAACCTACCCCATAGGCCTCCTACTCTCTTCTAGATCAGACAACCAAGCTCCTGCTGGTATACCTCCATAGGTCCCCAATGTCATGGGATGCCCAGCTTCTCCAATATCTTGCTTCCTTGTGCTGCTAAGTATGCTCTCATCTATCACATCTCATAGGCCACTGGCACCTACAGGTTCTCAGGTCCCTATGGGGTTCAGTATGTCTGCTCTACTCTACCTTTATAGACAACTTTAATATCTGTGATATCCCTTGCTCATTCCACCAGAGAGATTCCACTTACTCCCAGCCTATAAATCATCTGAACTTTGCTTATTTGCTCTTCCAGATAGGTTGCACTCCATTCCCACCCTACATTCCACCCAGCTCCTCTAGAATGCAGTTTCCTTGGTCCAACTACTTAGTCCTGTTCTTTGCCACTCAGTAGTCTCCCTCACTCTTCAATGATATAAATCCTTATAGCAACTGTTAGGCCTAGTTCACCCACACCCACTACTCCAGTAAGTTCGATGAATTCCTCTTCCCTTCCTCATCATCTATGTTCTCTCCTTCAAATATTATAGGCCATGCAGCATCTTTGGGATCTCAGTTTCCACTGATACTAAACATGATGAGATACTTCCAGAAACACTGATACCCTTGCTCTTCCAGGATCTCATCTGTGCCACTACATATAAAATGAATAGACAGCCACGTAGGACTACTTCATCTCAACTGACAGGACACTGGAGCCTCAAGGACCTCACTTTCTTGTACTACCGGGTGAGCCCCACTGCACACACTCCATAGGCCACTCAGCTTCCCTGGAATAAACATTACTTGGGCCATCAAGTACATGTTCTTACTCCACATTCAATAGTCTGTCCATCTCCTAAGGAGTCTGCCTTTGTTTTCTCCCAGGGCAGTCTGCATTTTTACCTTCAGGAATCAAGATGACCATCATCAGCAAATGCATGAAGTCTTGCCTGTGACCTACTGTTGGGATGCTCCCAGCATAAACATTACTAGTGGAATGCCTAAGGGACTGGCAGTCACAATGTGTGCCTGTATCTTTAAGATGGAAGGTTGAATGATTTTGTGATGCAGACTGTTTTGTGTCCAATACTGCAGCATCATGGTAGGACTGGGAGATTCTTAAATATCTGGGCCAAAGAAAAGTTTGTTTTGTTACTTAAGAACACATTATAGTTACATAGACAAAAATTGGCTCATGTTAAGGATGAATATATTATAAAAACAGCTGTAGAAATAAATGGGATCTAGTAACTCAGACAGTACCTGAGAACACAGTTGACCTGTGTTTTTCATTGCACTCCATATACAGGTTCTTGTTCATCCATCTGGCCAGGTTTCAGCACTTACATTCATAGGTCACCTCTAGCTTGCTACAGTATATTCAGGTAGATTCAGTGTTGTTCCAACCCTGTAGGTAGGGATCTCACTGAGGTTAGGTAGGTCAAAATCCTCTGTATTACAAAAGCCTACTGGCTGCTTCCTGATTTCACTTACATGTGCAGACAAGACATCTTCCATACCACTGTATAGTCCTAGATTCTCCTTAATTTTGTTACCTTGTCCTTCCCAGGGTACCCTGCTGAGACCAGTGGACAGTTCCTCCAAATCTCTATTCTATGTGATGAAAGATAAGCTGTTCTTCCCAACCTGTAAGAACTCACTTCCATGTTTCATCAGGTAGGCCTCTGAAGGACCCTATACAACTGGCTGCCAGGATGTTTCAGAGTCTTACTTCTCTGGGCTTCCTTGTACGTCTGTTCCACTGTCCTGCATAGGTCATCTGGGTCTGTGGGATCTTGCTTATTTGATGCCATCCAGTCCACACCAGAGAATACCCAGCTCCTCTGGAATCTAGCTACCTGGGCAAACAGATAGTAGGTTTTTCCCAAACCAGAACTTTGCCCACTTCTTCAGGATCTTGTCTTTCTTCCACCAAATAGACCTTCATCCTTCCCCTCCCTTACTTCCTAGGGTTCTTTCATCCTCATCCAACCAGTTAGGTTCTTCTCCATCCACTACCAGTGTCCACAAAATAGCTCCTGCTTCTCACTTCTTGCCACATGGGACATCATTATTCCTACAACAGGGATTTCCTGGCTTAATGACATGTGTTACCATGTTTACTGTGCTTTGATCTATTCCATATTGCTCTTAGCATTGTAAGGGTCTTGATTTACTGTGCTATTCAGTAGTCACCACTCATAGCCACCCCTTTGATCCTCTGGAACTCTATTCTGTATATTGGCAGATAGGGTCTTCCCATTCACACCCAACAGGCCTCCTAGATAGTCCCAGAACCCACTTTCTTCTCTTCCCTATAGGCCATGTTAGGGCTGCACAGGATTGACTGTCCACCTATCCAGAATCTCTCCTCCAAGCACTGCCTCACAGGCCCTTCTCTACACCATCTCATAGAACACTAGAACCTTTGGTGTCTTGCTTCTCTGTCTTTCCAGAAAAGTCTTCTCCATTCTACCTGATAGGCATCTGGTAACTCTGCCATTTCTCTTGCTTCAGTAACTAGGTTTGGTCTACTCGTTTCCAACTTATAAATCACCTGCAGCTTCATTATATGTGCTTCAGATAAGCCCCACTCTACCTAACAATTTGGTAAACTTTGGGACAATGAATTGAACCTGTTTCTCTCTATTCAATAGTCTTTCCAACTCTTCAGTTATTTCCATTCCTTATGCTACCAGGTAAGAACTTCTTGTCCTCCCCGAGTATCTTTCTTCTCTACACCAGTAGTTTGGATCAGTTCCTTCTAACACCATAGGCCATGCAGGACCTGCAGGATCTTACTACACTCCTCGACCAGTTAGGCCAGAAGCCTACCAATCCCATAGGCCTCCTTAGTCCTCCAGGATGGATCTAACTTAGGATGGCCAGTTGTATGGCCAGACTCCACCAAACTCATTAGCTCTCCTGAATTCATTTGGGTCTTGCTTCCCAGTAGGTTCCACTCAGCCCCACTCCACTGGTCCCCTGAATCTCATTATATGTGGAACATGTAGGCTTTGCTCCTTCATATTCCATAAGTCACCAAGATCAAACTTCCATGCTTTTAAGTTAGCCCCTTCCAAAACCCTTCACCATAGCCTGTCCAGGTCTTCCAGGATCAGTTTCCCTATGTTGACATGTATGTCTGCTCTGCTGCACCTGAAAGTCTATTATCTCCTCTGAGATATCACTTCCTTCTGTCACTATTTAAGTCTCATAGCTTCTCAAACCATTTATCATCTCTGCCTTGTTTACCTGTGCTTTCAGATATTCTCTCAGTCCACAACACACAGTAGGCTACCCAACTCCTCTTGTATCTGGCTTTCTTCCTTAAAGAGATAGATATTATACCTCTTCATGGAATAGTTAGCCCAGGCATTTGGGGAATCTCTTTTCCTTCCAGCAATAAGTAGGTACCACTAGGTTCTACCCCGATAGATTGCCTTCAACATGCTTCCTTAGCCAGCTGGGTAGAATCTCTTATATTAAATAGATGGCTTATTCAGGAACTAGTACTCTATCCTCTCTTGTTCTCTGCACATTAGCTAATTGTGGGTCTCTGTGTTAATGACCATTTGCTCCACAGGGAAACTTCTCTGTTTAAAGTTAAGAGATGCATTTTTCCTAAGGGTAGAGTTTGCATTGAGGATGTGGCACTTAATGTTAATAGTCTCACAAATACATATTCTCTGCATTTGGTGAGTTCAGGAACTGTGCAGTACTCTCCATCTGTTACAGAAAGAATCTTCTTTGATGAGAAGGGAAAGCACAGTTGTCTGTAAATATGAGGATAAATAGTTAGAATATTTAGAATAAAGTAATATATTACATTGATCTAGGGATGGTGCAAACGTAGGGTTTTTTTTTTTTCCTCCCTAGGACTCATGATCTATCCATCCATGTGTATAGCAATGTTCACAATACTGTATAAGAGTTCCCTCAAAGTGAACAGACCTTAATTCTAATGAGACAACTGTTGATTACCCCAAGATAAAAGTGTAACTATTCCACCAGTAGCAAGAGTTTGCTGAGATAGTCATTGTTCTTTTTAAGGCTTTAATGTTGGGTAGGATAATGGATTGGTTTTTCTCCCTTAGCTTCTATAGTATGCTCTGAAAACTAGATAGCTAGTTTTCAGGGAAGAAGCTTACTAGTCAGTTTCACCTCGATTGCTCCAAATCATTTGTCTGAAGTGTGACCTGTCTTCAGAAATAGAGACTTAACTTCAAACGCTGGGTGCCAATCAAGGGCTGTGGAAACAGCCTATATTATTTGGAAAGTCTCTTGGATTACCCTGACCAACTCAAAGGGAAGTTAGCTTCTCCTGTCTTGCACTGTGTATGTTGAGTATATAACATTTAGCTGCAGACATAATCTGATTTATTCATTTTATGTGATTTTCTGTTCCCAAATTCCCTTTAAATTTCACCTAACTACTCATATTCTACTCTCTAGCGCTCCTTCTTTCCTTTTATCCCTGTGGTTCATTTACATTTTCCAGGTCCCTGCAATCAGTCATATCAGGATGTATACTCACATTTAACAATTTGGAGGTAACATAAGCCAATGAGGGAGAACATACTTTGACTTTTTTTCCGAGTCCATGTTATTTCACTTTGTATAACAGTTTCTAGTTCCAACCATTGAGTTGCAAATTTCATAATACTATCTTTCTTTACTGTTGAGTAAAGTCCCTTCCTGTACCTTGATCATGTAAGGCACAGCTTAGTTTTCTTCTCACTGTTTCACCATTTCAGGCTTACATTGAGGTCTATCATGTATTTGGAGTTGACTTTTATACAAGATGATATTTATGAGTCTAATTTCATTCTTGTACAAATGAAAATCCAATTTGTCAGCACCACATGCTGAAGATACAATCTTTCCTCCAGAGTATGTTCAGGCCACCTTGTCACATTATCATGTGGCTGTAATTGTGCACACTGATATCTGGGTCTCTTCTTTTATTCCATTGACTTACAAGTCTATTTTGTGTCAATACCATGCTGGTTTTATGACTAAGGCTCTGCAATATAGTTGAAGTCTGGTATGGTAATCCCCTTGGCATTGCTCTTTGTGGTCAGGGTTGTTTTGGATATGTGGGTTCTTTTATGTTTCCATATGAATTTTAGGATTTATTTTGTTGTGGTAGCTTTGGCATGTTGATTTACTTTGTTGCTTGTGATTCTTGTATGAAACCCAAACCTCCCTTTGTTGAGTTTGAGTTTGATTCTGTTTGTATTGTTGATGTATCTTTGTTGCTTTCTGATCAGGTGTATATAGTTAATTGGTCTGGGCATCAGGGTCTCTCTTTTGATTTTATACTGGAGCAACTGGATAGATCTAGGCAGGCTAGTCAGGAGCTCTAAAAGACTGAAAAGGATCCCAAGCTAGTGAAGCACTCTCTTGCAGCCTCAGCAGAATGGGGTCATGGTCCAATGTGGCAAATGGGAACAGAGTGGACCAGGTCCTACTTGCCAGCTGGGAAGTCCTGGGGTGTGTAAGTTGTGGAAGGGAGTAGAAATGATCACAAGTCATGAAGATAGACATGACAGGATTTGGACAAATTCACCCTAGCAAGGTTGATATTCTCAAGCAGCCTAAGAGGAACATGGTCAATGCCCAAGGAGCAGAGATGGTAACAGATGAAGCAACTCCTACTAGCCACCAGGGAAGTTGTGAGGTCTGGAGCAGTGGGAAAGACTATATAGTTGGTCTTCGAGCAGGGGAATGTACCTGACGAGATTTGGGAAACTCTCCCCACTGAGTCAAGTTCTCTCAAGCAGCCCCTGAGTGACAAGGCCAAGGAAGATGTACACCAGATGGAACAGAATGCACTACTTTCCAATTTTTACTTTGTGTAAATGCATTATAAATCAATGTCTATGCAATCTTTTTATATATACATAATATTCTTAAACTTTCCTCACTAAATTAATACCTTTTTGAAACTCTAAATTATGAAAGATAAATTTCCATCATCTCTCATCACTTTGGGCAACTATTTTATGTATGAGTGACCTGTCATGGTATATTTATTGGTTTCATCAAAAGGTTTAATTTTCCTAACTTTCTATTTTAGATTTCCACAATTATAAAGCTGGCTGTACATCATTACCAATCACAATGATTTACACTTTCATATTTCTTTTTCTTATACATTTTTGTGAATTGAAGTCATCTGGCTATGATTGTTTAACTAGTAACAAATATTATAATTTTCCCCATGAGTTTATGGTCTGAAAATTTTTCTGCTATTTTTTTATGTAAGATGACTTTTAAAATATTGCCATGTTTCCAGATTTCTCAAGTAAATCTAATGAAATATATTTTAAAGGGTGTTTTTAAATTATTTATCCAAAGCCAGGTGTGGTGGCACATGCCTTTAATCCCAGCACTCTGGAAGCTGAGGCAAGTGGATGTCTTTGAGTTCAAGACCATCCTGGTCTACAAAGCAAGTTCCAGGCCAGCTGGGGAGACCTTATCTCAAAAATACCATAAAATATTTATCCAAGTATTATATTTTGAGGATTTTGCTATTTCAATATTTAAAATTTAAAGACTTTAGACCTTAGATATTTTCATCTTTCATGATTACTATATTTGAGATTACTAAATTTAGAAAAGTGTCTTTTGGAATTGTGATACAACTTCTTTGTATTGAAATAATAGAAGTCTTGGTTTCAAACATTTTAAAGAAAATAAAAAGTAGGGGGCTGGAGAGATGGCCTAGCGGTTAAGAGCGCCGACCCTCTTACAGAGGACCTGGGTTCGATCCCCAGCACCCATATGGCGGCCGAGAGCCGTGTGAAACTCCAATTCCAGGAGAACTCCAGTTCCAGGGGAATCCGAGACCCTCTTCTGACCTCCGTGGCATTGCACGACACGGGTGCACAAACCTGCATGCAGACAGTACACTGATACACATACAGAAATAAATAAAAAATATATAAAAAATTAAAAAAAAAGAAAATGAAAAGAGTAAAAATAATTTACATTACTGATGGATGAAATGACACAGTGCACAAAATATAGTCTGTACCACTAGGTTCCTCTAATATCTTTCTAACTTGGGACACTTGCTCTAATAGGTCACTGGATGCTCTCTTCCCTAGGCTATCAAGTAAGCTATGGTATGCCCTATCACAGAGGTCACTCAGCTCCTCCAGGTTACACTATCTTAGCTCTTCCAGGTAGTCCCTTCTATTTCTCACTCTATAGGTTGCCTGAATCACGATTCCCTAGGCTACCTGGTAGCTTCTACTCCTGCCTGTGCCAAAGGCCACAAAGATTCTGTAAGGTCTACCTTCCCTGTGCCATCAGGTAACCCCAGCTTCACCACACCCAACAGGTATCCTAGTTCAACTATACCTGAGCTACCTGGTACAACAAGCTCCAGTCCATACCATGGGCCATGTGGCTCATATAGTTTCATTCTAATATGTATAGCCAGGTTTGCCCCACTCCAAACCACCTTATACAGATGACTCACATCTGTAATTTGTGAGCCACCAGATAGCTCCTGCTCTGCCCCACACAATAGGCTGCCTGATTCCTCAAGGATTTGATTCCTTATCCTGATATATAGGCCACATTTTATCCCATCCCAACACCCTCCCCCCACACCTCCCATCCTTATACCCCAAGGTAGGATCAATTCTTTTTCAAATTACAGGTAAAACCATTTGTCAACATTCTAACTTAAGCTGCTGCTTGGTCCTGACTCCTCCTCCCCATCTCTTAGTACTCCTGAGGCTACCTTTCCTGTGACCATAAAATAGGCTCTATACCACCCCACCCCATAGGTCAGTCAGATCCTCCAGGCCTTCACTCCTCTGTCTCTACAGGTGGACAAAATTCCTTTCCCTAACAAAAGTCACAAGGAACACCTTTTCCCTGTACAGTTCAATAACAGCCCTTCTGCCACCCAAAATCAACCACCAAGAACACTCAGGATCTTGCTTTGTACCTCTGAGACATATTGCTTGCTCTATTAAACCTGAAAGGCCACTGGTACATTTCAGCTATTGGCTCTGAGTACTAACAAATAGGGAATATTCCTTCCCAATTAGTGTATTGCCTGGATCTGCCTTACCTATACCTTCAGATAGTCCAGAAGGGATGCCATCTTGCACTCTCCCTAGTTCCTCTGGAATCAGTGTTCTTTGGGCAGACAGATAGGGCCTGTTCCCTGCCATTGAATATGCAGCAAAACTTGTCTGGGATCTCTCTTCCTTGTAGGGCTTTGTCAGCCCTGATGCATCCCATCCCATTGTTTATCTGGATCTTGTTTCCCTACCAAGTCCATACGTTTTGTTCCTTCAAATGCCATAAGCCCTGTAGCATGTCCAGGTTCTCTGGTCTTTCCTGCTCATTATGCATTGATCCTCTCCATCCCATGGGGTTCTGGCTCCACCATGGTCTTGATTTTATTGGCCTGTATCTAGGCCCCACTCTGACACACCATATAAGCCTCCAGATCCTCCAGAAAGTAGCTCCTTGTGCTATCATATAAGTTCTTTTCCTCCCCATCCAGTAGGCTACATTTGTTCTCTGGTATCTCATTTCCTTTTCCCACTCTATAGGCCTTGCCACTTCTAACCTAACTAGTGACCCAGATCTCAGTTCTCTAAACCCACTTAAAATCATCTACTTGCCACACCATAGGCCACAAGTTACCTCTGTGATTTCAATTCCCTGAACCTCCAGCTAGTGCACAAACATATCCCCTAGGCCCCATCCCAACTCCTCCAAGATCTCACTACCAAGTAAGCAAATTTTCCACAGCACCCCATAAGGCTGGTGTCTCCTGAGAAACCTTGTCTTCCCACACTGACAGTTATGTCCTACTCCACTCCCCTTGATATCCTCTGGTGCTGTTGGTTCTCTCTCCATGAATCAGGAGGTCCCCACTCATTCCTAGCCTACAAATCCCCTGGACCTCACCACTCTTTAACTATAACCAGTCCCCATTCCAACAGACTCATTTGGCTGCCCAGCTTCTGTGGTGGTTTGAATGAAAATATCCCCCATAAGCGCAAAATATTTGGACATGTTGTTCCCAGTTGGTGGTGGTGTTTTGAGAACTTTATAAAGTGCAGGCTTGTTGGAGGAAGTGCATCTCTGAGGGCAGGCTAAGAAGTTCTTTTTTTAAATTATTTATTTTATTTTATTTATTTATTTATGTGTTTGAGTGTACTGCCTGCATGTAGGTTTTTGCACCCGTGTTGTGCAATGCCGCAGAGGTCAGAAGAGGCTGTTGGATTCCCCTGGAAGTGGAGTTCTCCTGGAATTGGAGTTACAGACGGTTCTCAGCCTCCATGTGGGTGCTGGGTATCAAACCTGGGTCCTCTGCAAGAGCAGTTGGTGCTCTCAACTGCTAGGCCATTTCTCCAGCCCAGCTAAGAAGTTCTTAAGCCTTGACAGATTTCCAGGGCATTTCTGCTTGCTTTGATAGTTAAATTGTGAGAACTCCTGTTTCTGTTCTGGTCATGTCATGCCCCTGTGCCTCCCAGGTATGATGGAGTCTAGTTCCTATGGAGTCTAGTACTGTAAGCTCAAGTAAACTCTTTATAAGTTCCCATGGTCATGGTGCTTTATCACAACAACAGGAAAGTAAGTAATGTAGCTTATCTGGATTCTAGCTTTCCATACCAGATAGACTGTTCCCTACCATCCAGTAGTCACCTCTGCTTTTCAAGGATATCCCTTCCTCATGTCACCAGGTAGGACCTGCTCTTCTCCATGAATTGGTTACCTGGAACTTAGTTCCCTATTCACCCAGGTAGATTCTGCTCCTTCTCACATCATAGGCCATGCAATATTGCTGGGACCTCACACCCTGTGCTGTCAGGTAGGCCCTGGTCTTCTACCATATAAGTATCCTAGATCTGACATGATCTCATTAACCAGAACGACCATGTAGGGCATGTATAACACTAATATACTGTATTCCTGACACAGTCTGGATCTTACTTTTGTGTGTTCCCCAGTAATTCCCACTCAACCCCACCTCACTATCTCCGTTTTATAATCTTATCAATACACTGTGTTATTAGCATCCCATAGGTCTCTCAGCTCCCCCTGTGCTCTTCTGAGATCCTGCATTCTTGCAACACTGAGGACAACTGGCCTTCCCTGATAGGTATTCTGCATCTTTCTTTCCCTACCACACCAGGTAGATTGTACTCTTTCAAAGACCGTTGGGCTTATAGCATCTCCAGCCATGAATTTCTGCACTGCTACGAAGGTGCTGATCCTTCCATGCACCAATAAATAGTTGATGCTCCTTAGCCTGCCTAGCTACTCCCAGATCCCACATACATGCTCCACAGAGGAGGCTTAATAATAAGCACCACATAGACCTGAGCTCTCAGATCTTCCAGAGTCTCACTTGATTGAGTTTCCAGGTAGGCCCAATCCATTCCAACATATAGGCCACTTGTGCCTCTGATATTTTTCTTTAATGCATGATCAGGTGGGCCCCACTGCACCCTACTTCATAGGCCACACAGCACCTATGGAAACCACGTTCTTTAAGGAGTAGTAAGCCCAGCTCATCCCTATCCAATAGACTGCCCAGATTCCTCAGTGTTCTCTCTTCCTCTCTCCATCAGAGAGGCACTTTCCACCCCAAGTTCAGTGTTAAACTAGATCTTGTTTCCCTCTCCAGAAAAGTAGTTTCTCATCTTTCCAACATGATAGGGCATACCACACCTCCTGTATCTCATTTCCTAGGCTTACAAGATTGGCCTTGAGCCTCCACCTCACAGTAGTGTCTTAGCTCCTTTATCAACCCTTAACTCCACCAACAGGTAGACCACACTCAAATGCACTCTATAGTCCTCCTGGTCTTGCTTCCCTGTGCTGCTCAGTCAGCCCTTAATTTTCCTCTGCACACTGTCTACTTTCTGTGTTAATAGATAGACAGTCTGTTCTTATTTCATAAGCCTCAAGGCTAATTCAAGGTGGTCTAATATGCCCCAGTAAGGTTTCATATCATATGCTGACCCTCATAGTGTATTCCTTACCTGGATTGACAGGTCAGCTACTGTTCCACTGCATCTCATACTCCACTGGCATCTTTGCAATCTCCATTGTTGTAACCAAGTAGTTTCTAATAATTCCAAACAAATAAATCACCTTGACCTTGCTTACATATACCTCCAGATATGACCCATTATATCCTATTACATACACCACCTAGCCCCTCTGGAATCCTTCTTCCTAGGGACAAAGGATCTGCCATGTTTTCCACATCCAATACTCTGCTCAGCTGTTCTGAGCCATGATTCCTTGTGCCACTCAATAGACGCTGCTCATATTGCACCTCTAGATGACCTGAATTCTTCTTTCCTATTGCTAAGGCAGCTTCTATTACTTCACGCTTCATAGGTAATCTATCATTTCTGGAATTTCATTTCCCTATGCTGCCAGGTATGCCCTATTCCTCCCAACCCCAAGGACCTCCCACCTCCTCTATGATCTCACTCTTCTGCACTACTGGGTTGGCCAAGCTCTGCCCCAGTATATAGTCATGCTGGCTCCTTCATGGTCTTGCTTTGCTGAGATGGACAGGAATCTCCACTTGGCCCAAACTCCCTGGTCCTTTGGATCTTGATTCCATGACGTGACAGAGAAGCTCTGCTCTTTGCAACCCTATAGGACTCTCAGGTACACCCAGATCTCATTTCCCTTCTTGGCCTGGTAAGACCTGAGTAGGCTTCATAATCATAGGCTACTTAGTTCTGCCAGGATCCCACATCCATGCTCTACCAGAGAGGTCATCCTTCATTCTATCTCATAAACTGCCACAACCTCCAATGTATTGATTCCTTGTAGTACCATTAACTCTTCTCTACTCTTCTTGATAGAAATCTGGCACCTGCCGGGCATGGTGGCGCACGCCTTTAATCCTAGCACTTGGGAGGCAGAGGCAGGCGGATCTTTGTGAGTTCAAGGCCAGCCTGGTCTACAGAGTGAGTTCCAGGACAGCTGGGGCTACAGGGAGACCCTGTCTCAAAAAGACAAAAAAAAAAAAAGAAAAGAAATCTGGCACCTTTGTAATCTCTCATATTTGCACAAGCAGGTATGTCCAACTCAACTGCAAACTATGAATTACTTGGACATCATTTACCTATACATCCAGACAGGTCTTGATCATCCAATAGTCTGACAAGGTCTTCAAAAGTCTCTCTTCCTTAAGCAATCAGATAGTCCCTACTGCTTCCAAATGTCCTTCATGTGTCACTTGTACCTTGTTTCCCTACTCCTTCAGAAGGTTTCTGCTCCTTCCAACACTCCAGGCCATGCAAAACCTCATAACAATCACGTTCTTGTTCCATGCAACCTCTCTGAAATGTAACATCCAAGTGTAGCCAAGTAGGAACATATTCTCCCTACAGTGGTTTGAAGGAGAAATGGGTCCCATATGTTGAAGTATTTGAACACTTGGGCGGATTATAGCACTGGGTGTATTGGTTCATGAAATATTTAAGAGGTATAACATTGTTGGAGGAATCATGACACTGGGACAGGCTTTTAAAGTAAATAGACTTGTTTATTTCCAGTTTTGTTATGTATTCCCTATGAGTGCTTGGAAATCTGAGTGCTTAGCTTTCCACTGTGGATAAATCTGTACCATGCCTCTCTGCCATGATATATTCATCCTTCTGGAATGGTAAGCTTAAATAAACTCTTCCTTCTGTAAGTAGCCTTGGTCATGATGTTCTATCACAGCAACAGAAAAGTAACTAATACACTCCTCAACATAAATCTATAAATACCTGCACCACCAGATAGTCCAAACACCAATCCCAGAAGGCTACCGTTGCCCCTGGTACACAATACCTGGGGAACTCCATAAAAATTTCTGACAGAAACACTCTGTTGCTTTTTATGCAATTGGCTGCTCAACTATTTCCAGATCTCACTTCCAAGCTCAATCAAGTTGGAACTGCAGGTGCTCAATACAGGAGGTTGCCCAGCTCTTTCAAGGTCCCCATTCTCTGGAATTTTGGTTAGTCCCAGTCCTCTCCAATTAACAAGACATGACACCTAAGGCATCTTGTATACTTGCACCATCAGGTAAACCCCAACTCACACACTCCTTAGGACAGCAAGATCTTTTAGAAAACAACCTTCTTTTAACAATGAGATAATTCTTATTTCTCCGCATCTAACAATATGCCCATCTTCTCAGTGATCTCCCTTCCTTACACAAGGTAGACCTGACTATACTACCAGGGCATGGGTCACCTTCAAGTTCTTTCCCCTAACCTCTAAGTTCTTGTATTAGTCACATTCCTGTTGCTGTGATAAAACATCATGACCAAGGAACTTATAAAAGGAAGAGTTTATCTGAGCTTATGATTGACGGTTCCAGGGAATTAGAGTCCATTGTGGTGGTAGGCATGGCGGCTGGATCTGGAGCAGCAAGCCGAGGGTCACATCTCGCAAAGAGCACAGGAAGCAGAAGGAGACTGGAGACCACAAGGCTTGTTAAACTCACTAAGCCTGCCCCCAGTGACATACTTCCTCTAGCATGGCCACACCTTCTAAGACCTCCAAAAACAGTGCCACCAACTGTCTGAATACTTAAAGCCTGTGGGGGACACTCATTCAAACCACCACACTTCTGTTCTCCTTATCTGTACTGCATAGACGATGCTGGATCTCACTTTGCTGCACACTCAGGTATCCCCTGATCCAGACAACCTCTTGGGCCACCTAGCTAATCTGTGATGTAACAACTGCACCACTAGGTAGACCAGGTTACACCTTAATCCGCTGTCCTTCTGAATCCTGAATCTTGCTTTCTTATCATATGACAATGCCCACTCCCCACCCTCAAACCCTCCCAGGCCCCTAACTTAAAGAACCTGGGAAACTTCAATCAATGTGTTGATAGATAGGATATAAACCTTTGCAGCCCACAGATCTCCCACCTTCTGCTAGTTCTCACTTCCACAGTCCATCTTGTAGTCCATTAGGGCCCCAATCTGTAGACTACCAATATCTTCCAGTACCTTGCTGGCTTAAACTGACAGATAGTGCCTGCTTCACTTTACCTGATAAGACACTGGTATCCCCAGGATATCAATCTCCTGTGGGACCACATAGGTCTACTCCATGTCATCTGATATAAATTGGAACCTTAAGGTTCTCTGTTGCTTACACCATCAGTGATGTCCCACTCATTCCCAAGCTATAAATTGCCTGAACTTGCACCAACTCTATTTGCAGATACACCATACACCATGCCTAGATGGGGACTTTCTGGTACAATCTTAGTTGGGGAAAACTCACACTCCTGTAAGAAAACCTACATCCCTTGATCTCTAAACTGGCTCAGTAACATCACTAAATTCACAGACTGTAGGTTGATGAAATCATACTTCATATTGTCATGGGACCAAGGGAAGAGGAAGATGTTGTTTACACCCTTCCAGAAGGATTTTAGCAACAGTTAATAGCCACTGGTTCCCCTGGACTGTTTATTCCCTGTTGTATGTAGTCATGTTCCACTCTACTTGATAGGCAACTGGCGCTGCTGAGGTTCCCCTGCTTACACCACTAGGTAGGGTTTACTCATTCCCAACCAACAAGTTGCCATACATTTGCTTATCTGAACTTCCAGCTAGGCCCCATTCCATAGAACTCTATCCCTTGTGCCAACTGATAGGCTCTGATCCTACCCATGCAATAATTTTCCCAGCTATTCAAAGATCTAATATTATTGCAAAATCACGTAGGCTCTGCTAATTACACTTTCCATAAAAGCTGTCTTGCTCTTTCTCCTTAAAACACCAGTTTTCCATGCTCCTTAAACACAATAGAGCCATCCAGCAACTCTGGGATCTTAATTCCTTATGCTTCCAAGTGGGACATCATCTTCTGTAGTCTACAGGCCTCCTGGGCCTCCAGGGCCTCACTCTTCTGAAACAAGCAGATGACCATATTCATTCCCCTGAACACCCCCCAACACACACATACTCAGCAGGCTTCCTGATACATAAGGGTCATTTCCCCTGTACTCTAGTGCACCTAGAGTTCATCTGGATCTTTCGTCCCTAAACTGAGAGATAGAATGTGTTTATTAAGACCCAATAAGCCACCCTTCATTATTAGTTTCTCATACCATGTCTTCAGATAGACCAAAATTCTACTTAACTCTTAGGCCTCCTGACTCTTCCAGAATCTCTTTCATACTCAACAACAGGTAGGCCTGTGCTGGGTATAAGGCTTCTGTGGTACTTTTCCTAAAATACCTGGTGATTTCAGTTCAATTTGATCTGCCTCTTTGAACCATATAGGCCCCTTAGCAACCTTCAAATTGTACTTCTATGCCCAGCCTGGTAGGTCCAGCAAGCACTCCACACCATAGACTGTTAATGTCTTCCATGGTCTTGCTTCTCTGGAATACCCAGGTTGCCTGCACCATTCCACATGATAAGATACGTGAAGGCCTGGGCCATGACTTTCTTGCACACGCAGGTGTGCCCTACTCTACAACATTCCAGAGTCCATCCAAACCCTCTTGAACCTAACTTCTCGTGGTAAGCAAAAATGCCATTATTCTTTATCAAATGTCTCAGGAATCTCATATCCTTGGGCTTCTTAATGCAGATACTGCTCCTTCCAGCACTATAGTCAATGCAATATCTCTGGAATCTGAGGTTCCAATGATGCCAGTAGGCCCTCATCCAGCCCACTGAGTGGGCCTACCAGTTCTTCCAGCACTTTGATTATATACCAGGTATATAATGCTGGTACATGCTCCTCCACACACAATAAGTCTACTGGATTATTTTGGGGCTTGAATCCATGTACTATTCAGTTCAATCCACTTGGCCACACTCTACTGGTCTTCTAGATGACCATTCAGATCCTGACTGACTCTGCCCCTTTCCAATGCAAATGTCACCCAGATACTCTCAGATTACAATTACATAATTCAATTACATGTGCTCCAAAAATTTTCCATGGTATTAATTCACCAAATTGCCAGGAAGGCCCATTCCATTGAATCTGATATTATTTTAGTACCTATGTTGTCTTGCTTTCTTGTACCACAAGGTATGTCCTACCCCACCACGTCCCATTAGTCACAAGATGCTCTTCAATCTACCTTCCTAAAGTCATGACATATTTATCCCCATCCACTACCCTGGCCACCTCCTAACAGGTCCCACTTCCTCCTCCCACCGCCTACATGGTCACCTAGATTTTGGACCTTTGCCAGATCTTTTAGGATCTTTCCAACACCAAGACTGTCCGTTGTCTATCAGAATTACCTCCATCAGGAAGCCCAGAATCCCTCTCACTCCACAGATATCCTGGCTCCTTAAAGACTCTGCTTCCCTTTGCTTCCCAGTAGACTCCATTTGGCCACTACCCCATTTTTCTTCTGAATTTTCATTTTATGGGCTTACAGTTTTGTTTTCCTGAACCACACAGTCTTCATTGCACTACCCAAATTTCATTTCTTTTCTTGGTTGACCCTGAGAGGGCCCCATAGTATAAGATGTCTGAGTCTGCGTGGATCTCACTAACATGCCATAACATGCAGAACATCCTCTATTCCAACCAAAAAGTCACCGGAAATTCTAGGATATCAATTCCCTGTAGTGTCAGGTAAGTCTTATCCACTCAAATAGATAGGTAACTGGAATCTATGATCTGTCTTGTTTTCACTAACATTTACATTCCATTCTTTCCTTACCAACAAATTGCCCAGAATTCGCTTACATGCACTTCCAGTTAGGCACCAATAACCTCATTAAAAAGCCACAAATATTCACCTCCATCATACTCTCTTGGGCCAAAATAGTAGATCAAGTTCTTCTGCATCCAAAAGTCTCTGCAACTCCTCAAGTATTTTACTCCTTTTTATTTAATTAATTTATTTTTCAATATTGTATTGTAGTTTTGTGCATTTAACACAGCATTTCTTAGTCTAATTCAGACTCATTCCTCTTTCCATGCCCCCCACCCCACCCAAGTTCATGCATTCTGCCCTACATATCTTGCATCTTTTTCTCAGTCTTCTAACAGTTTTTTTTTTTAATGGATGGGTTTATTGTTTGAGTCAGAAGTTTACTCTTTCAGTTAGTTTTTGTCCCAGTCCTTTTGTTTTCCTTCCAATTTGTATAGCTCCAAAATGTGCTTCTATATTTATGTCACAAATATACCATAATTATGACATCTGAAAATAAACTTTGTTGATTCCAAATCATATTTAGGAATTCACATTTTTACTTTTTAAATTTATATTACTCTAAAATATGCATACATACCCTCCACACATATACCAAAATTCCAATGTCTGAAAATAAGTGGTAGGTTATTTCTAGAACCAGTTAAGGGATTCACGTTATAAGAAATATAACATTAACATTGTTCAGTTTTCCTTACAACTAGGTACTTGATGATAGCATCCACAAATGAGGGATACCATTCATCATTTTTCTGGGATGGTGTTACTTCATTTAGCATAATAGTTCCTAGTTACATCCATTTACATACAAAGTTCGTGTTATCATCTTTCTTTACCACTGCATAGAACTCCATTATGTAGATGTACCACATTTTCTCTATTCACTCACTGTTTGAGGGGCACTTGGGTTGATTCCAGCTCTTTGCTATTGTGAAGAGAACTGCAATAAACATAGATGTCCATGTATCTTTGTGGTAGGATGAGTCTTGTGGGTATATACCCAGGAGTGGTATGACTGGGTCATGTGGTAGGCTCATTTTGAGTCTTTCAAGGGTTCTCCACACTACTTTTCATTGTGGGTGTAGGAGTTTACATTCCTCCCAGCAATGAATGTGTAATCCCCTTTCTCAACCTATCCAGCATTTGATAGCTTTTGTTTTCTTGATCCTAGCCAGTCTTATTGCAGTGAGATGGGTGTCTTAAAGTGGTTTTAATTTGCATTTCCTTAATTATTAATGATGTGGAACACTTTTTTTGTATTTTTTTTGAGACAGGATCTCACTTTTAGTCCCAGCTGGCCTGGAGCTCGCTCTGCAGACCAGGCTGGCCTTGAACTCACAGAGATCCCCCTGCCTCTGCCTCCCGAGTGCTGGGATTAAAGGCGTGCGCCACCACACCCAGCCGTTGAGCATTTTTTAAAATGTTTCTCAGCCATCTTTACTTCTTCAATTATGAAATTCTGTTCAGCTTTTTACTCCATCTTCTGAGTAGGGTCATTTATTTTCTTCTTTGTTTTTGAGTGGTTTATATATTCTGGAAGTTAATGCTCTGTCACATGTATCATTGGTGAAGGTTTCCTCCCACTCTGTGGGTTTTCTCTTCACTTCCTTGTTTCTTTTGCCGTACATAATCTTTTGAGTTTAACAAGGTCCCACTTGTCAATTTTTAACCTTATTTCCTGTGCAGATGCTGTCTGATTTAGAAAGTCCTTTCCTACACCTATGTCTTGTAGGTTACTGCCAACACTTTCTTATTTCACCTTCAGAGTTACCAGTTTCACATTGAGGTCCTTTATCCATTTGCAATAGAATTTTATACAAGGTGAGAGGTAGAGGTTGTCTCCTCTGGGTCTGCTGGGTGTCTGGCTGGCTGCCTGACTCAACCAGAATTTATTTCTGATATGCCCTGCCTTTCCCGTTCTCTCTTTAGGTCACCTTCATCTTTCAGCTACATAATTCTTTATTTTCCCAGGTACTTTCTGCTTATTCTAATATCATAAGGCATGCAGTGTCTTTGGAATATCCCTTTGTTGTTCTTCCATGGAGTTCATGGCACTCTATACATCATGGGCATCCTAGCTCCCCTCTGATGGAACTCACCAGCACCACGCTATGAAAACTGCAAACATACTCCTTTTGGCTCTTCAGTCTTGTGTCTTTTAGCTCTCTCAAAGGCTCCCATGTGATTTCGCCACAATACATGGAGATCTCCATTCAATGTGCTGACAGATACATTCTTATTCTTTGCACCACACAAGCCTCCTCTTCCTCCTACATCTCACTTGATCCATCATGTAGGCTTTGTTAGGAACTCAATCCCTAGGCTGTCAAGCTCTCCCAGGATCTTGCTTGCTGAAACTACCATTTAGAGCCTATTCCACTCCAGCTGATACCCAACTGGTAACATTAGGATCCCAGATTCTTGCTCTACCAGATTTGCCAGTCTACCCTACTCCATATGCCACACAGCTTTGCTGGAATCTACCTTCTTTGGGCTATAACATAGGCAAATTTCAACACCATCCAACAATAGTTTGTCCAACTTCTGAGATATTTCTTATCAAATAAGCATTGGACCTTCCAATTCTCACTCCTACCTCAAACATAGGTCACCTGGATATTGCTTCACTGCCTGCACAGGTGAATTTTGCACAGTAGGTCCTGTAGTATCTCAGGAATCTCACTTCCCTGTTGTGTTATGTACTATCTTGATATTCCTCACCTCATGAGCCTACTAGTTTCTCTCTTATCTCATTTGCACCACCAAATATTTCAACCTCTGCCCCTCTAAAGTCCTCTTGGCTCTTTCATGCCATTGCTTCCTCCTGTTGTCTAGTAGGTAGATCTTTGCCCCACCTTTCTATTCTTCTGCAAGGCTCTACTCTTCTGATCCCCACAGGAATCACAGATACTCTCATGTACCATTTACATTCTTGGCTTAGTGGTTCCCAAGAAGGCCCCATGTCCTCTCTTTCTATCTCTGCAAAGACCTCACTGACTTGTGCTTACATGTTGATTATCCTCTACTTCAAATGAAAGGCTGTTGTCACCTCAGTTCCCTAACGTACCAGTTAAGTCTTCTCCTCCCTCCTAGATATGCAACATTCATCTCTGGGATCTCCCTTCCTTATACCATCAGGTAGACCCAACCCATTCCCCTCTGATAAATAGTTTGGACTTTGCTTTGCTGGACATACTGATAGACCTCACTAACCTCATTTCTTAATCCATCCATCTTCTTTGGGATCTACTTTCCTTGGTGCAAATAATAGGCCCTGTTCCTCTCCTTTCAATAATCTCCAGTAATACAAAGATCTCCCTTTGTGACAACACAAGATTGGCTCTGCTTCTTCGCCTTCCCTGAACTGACTTCTCGATCATTCTTCCCTAGCTCTATATGTAGACCCAACCCATTCCCGTCTGATAAATAGTTTTGACCACTGTTTTGCTGTACCTACAGTTAGACCACAATAACCCCATTTCTCAATTCACCCATCTCTGAAATCTAAGTTTCTTGATTCAACTGATAGGCCCTGTTCTTCCACATCCAATAATCTCCCAGCCTTACAAAGTTCTCCCTTTGTTGCAGTGTCAGGAAGTCTCTGCTTCTTCCCCTTCCCAAACCTATAGTCCTCTAGCATACCAGGTATATTAAACCCGTTAAAACACAATGGGTCATTCATCTTCTCAAGGTTCTCACTTCACCATGCTAAAAGGTATGCTTTCTTCCACTCCACACCATAGTCATCTGAGCAACTTTAGTATCTCACTTAAGTTTTTCATACAGTTGACTATGTTTCACCCCACTCCACAGCCATTCTGGGTCTGTGTTCTTTTTTATCCTGCTGTGTCCCTCCCATCACCCACCTCACAAGTCAACTGGATCTCTTTTTCTATTATGCTAAGTATGTTATGATCCTCAAAACACTATTTTCTATGGAGAAATTCTGGAAATTCCCTTCCCTGTGAGGCCACATGAGCCCAGAATCTCCCCAAACCATATGACTCTGGGCTCTTTCACTTAAACTTACCTGGTAGGCCATACTCCTAGCCACTCTATATTCTTCCTTACTCCTGAATCTTGATTAGTTGTGCTTCCCAGATATTACTTCTGGGACCAGGCTTACATTATTGGGAATTGCCTTTCTTTTTTTTTTTTTGGGGGGGGGGGGAGGATTGTCTTTCAAAGTGCTGATGTGTTCTGCTCTTTTGTATCCCATAGACCTCCTGCCTCCCCTCAGATTTCACTAGCTTGCTCCATCTGGTAGGGCACATGAAGACCCCAAATTACAGTCTATCCAACTCTTCCAGGATCTTGCTTTCCTGTGGTGCCAAGTAAATAGCTGCAGGACTCTATGTGCTATGCCACTGACACCTCAGGGCTATCGATTTGCAGTTGTGCCAAGCAGGTATATTAAACTCTACCAGGTACAAATGGAAACACTAGGATTACAATGCTTGCACCAATACATTAGGTCCCACTCATTTTCTACCTTTATATTTCCCAGAATTTGCTTATGTGAACCCTAAGATAGGCCCCACTACACTCCACCCAGCTTAGCTTCATAAACCTCCCAGCTCCTGTGGGAGATAACCTCTGTAAGCCAAGAGATAAGCTCTGTTCCTCTCCAATAGGGATTTGAGATAATCAATGTTCTTGCTTTATTGCCCCAACAGGTATGTATGCTATTTTCTCCACACCTCAGTCCTCTAGATCCTTCTTCCCAATTTGTAAGCTCTCTCCTTCAAATACCCCAGGTCAATATGATTAAGAGGTAATGTAGGACATCCATAAAAATTCAATAAAATTATAGATTAAAAATAAAAACAAATACCAGATGTCATCCACCATCACCAGCATCTCATATCCCATTATTTTCTCTCAGCTATTTCCAGATCTATCCTCATGGATCTGGTCCTTCTGAAACTATAGGCCTTGCAGCATCTGTGATTGAACCTCTTCCAGGAAAGACAATGTGTGACCTAAACCACATTCCTCCTAGCCCCTTAAAGATCTTGCTTTCTTGTGCTGCCCAGAGAGGTTCCTGGGACACCTAAGGTAGCAATTCCTTGTCATGTAGATATATCTTCATGAGACTATCTGAGAAACAGGTTGAACCTCTAAACTCCCTTGCTTCTAGTATCATGCAGGTCTCACTCATTCGCATCTCATGGACTGCCTATCTTCAGATAAGTCCCACATCTTCCCACTTCATAGTTCAATCGATGGAACATAATCTTCCACACCCAATAATCTTTCCAATGTTCTTGTTTCCTTGACCCACACAGTATACCTTGCTCTTGATCCAGCTTTTTTAGTCTTCTGGGTCTTTCTTCCTACCAGGTAGGTTCTCATCTTTTAAATACCATAGGCCATCGAGCATCTCTAAGAGCTCACTACCTTGTATTGCCAGATAGGACAGAATCCTTTCAAACCCATAGGCCTACTGGACCCTCTAGGATCTGACCTGTACAACCAGGTAGTCCATGCTCTACAATACTCCAGAGTTCTACTAGGACATTCCAATTCTTTCTTCCTTGTCCTACCCAGTAGGCTCCACTTGTCCAAATGCAATCAGTGTGCTAACAGACGCTCTCTTCTCCTCCATACCCCATAGGTCACAGAGCTACAGCCATATCTCTCTTCTGTGATCTGCCATGTTAAACCTGCAATTGCTTTGCATCATGGCCTGCCATTATCTTCTAGGTTCCCACTTCTCTGGCTTCCCAGGTAAGCCTGCTGTATTCATTGTGTTATGATGTTGAAGCAATCCAGAGTTTTTGCTCTAATAGATGCCCCCATCCTCCCATTACATAGACTACACAGTTCCTATGGAATATACTTTCACCAGCTATCATATAGGCTCTGCTCATCACAATTTAAGAGTCAGCTCTTTTTCTGATGGATCATGCTTCCTTGACGCACCAGGTATTTCTTCCTTTTCTCCAACAATGTCACCTTGATCTTTCTGGTTTCCTATGCCCCTGTAATCTTCTTACCTTCTCCAAAGAAGACACCAGACATCTTACTCCACTGTTTTCTGGATCCTATAGTGTCTTGATTCCCTGTAATGCCCAATAGCTCCCATTTAAACCCACCTCACTGGGTCCTGTGGATCTCATTCAATATATTGATAGATGAAAATCTTCTCCTTTGCACTGCACAGGTTTCCTCTTTATTCCAGATCTCCCTTCCATGTTTTGAATGATAGGTCCCATTAGTGTTCCCCCTTTTCTGCAGAACAGGCAAATCTTCACTTGTTCTGGTAGGCACTCATAACTCTGGGATCACACTTCCCTGAGCTGCCAGGTAGGCTCTAAGAATGTCTAAATCATTGCTATCCTGGTCCTCCATCATGTCATTTAACTGCATTACCCTGTTGCTCATGTTCCATCTCCCTTCTTAGTCCCATTAGATCTGTAAGTTATATTTTAGCTGTGCTTCCTCAAAGTCCCCTTTCCCCTTAAGCCACCAGGATCTTTTCTCCCTAACCCACAGATAAGTTTTGCCTTTCAGCATCACTGATATATCACATTCCTGTACTGCTAGATAGACCTTTATCCTCCCTACAGAATAAACCTCTGGCTATGTCCTTGTGATGGATAGCTTTAGTGTCAACTTGACACACCTGGGTTGAGGGAGCCTCAATTGGGGAATTGGCTCCATTGGATTGGCCTGTGGCCACATCTGTGGAGTATTGTCTGAGTGTCGAGCAGTGTGGGAGGGCCCAGCCCACAATGAGTGGTGCCACCCTGGGCAGGTTGTTGTGTACCGTATAAGAAGGTGGGCTGGGCATGGGCCAGGGGAGCAAGCCACTGAACAGCATTCCTCCATGGCCTGTGCTTCAGCTCCTGCCTCCAGGTTCCTGCCCTGAGTTCCCGCCTTGGGCTCCCTAAGTGATGAACTGTGACCCAGGAGATGTGAGCTGAATAAAACCTTTCCTCCCCAAGTTGGTGTTGGTCAGAGTGTTTTGTCACAGCAATGGAAGACAAACTAGAAGAGTCCTGGATCTCACCTGTAAACTAGATGGACCCTGCTCCACCATACTCCATAGTTCTACTGGTTCTTCTAGGGTTTTCCTCCTAGTGCTAGCCATTAGGCCCCACTTGACCTTACCTCACGAGACTTCTGGATCAACATTCCAAGTGCTGACAGATAGTCTCTGCTCTTTTGCTCACCATAAGCTGCCTAGCCACCCTCAGAACTGATTTTTGACATTTTACCATGTTGGTCCAGTAAGTGCCCACATATTGTGCTGAGAATGTCAATGAGGATCTTGCTTCTCTAGATCTTTAAGTAGACTCTCTCAACTTAATCTGATATGATTCTGGAACCTATGGAATCTTGCCCTCTTACATGAGCAGGTGTGACCTACTCCTCCTTACTACAAAGACTAGCCACTTCTGGAATCTACCCTCCTTCACGTATCACATAGGTCCTGTTCATCAACATCCTTTACTCTGCAGAGTTCCTGAAGGATATAGCTTACCTATGTAACTAGGTTTTCTGTACACTCACCCTTACAAATGATACTTGGGTATTGGTTTTCTAACTATTCACTTATGTCTAGTCCTTTCAACAACCATTGACAATGAAACATCTTCTTTCTGCCACATCCCTATACTGTCAGGCAGGCTGTGACCATTCCCATCACATTGGCCTATCAACGTTATGACTTATCTCATTTACCTATACCAGGTAGGCCATGGTCCAAATCACACCAAAGTCTGCCTTGTTCTTTCAGGGTCGTATTTATCTGTGCTTCCCAGTGGTTCTCATACAAACCTACCACATTGCTCCTCTCGATCTGCCTTCTGTGTGCTGATAAACTCTGTGCTTTCATAACTATACCCAGATGTCATTTCCAGGTATGAGCTGACTCCCCTGTGGGCTTCATTCATCCACTATGAAATAACTTACCTGCACTAAAGGTAGGCTGGGTCAAACACTTTTCCATAGTCCTGGCTCCTTAATTTTGCTTCATTGCCATAGAAGAAGTTCCCACATGGGCTCTTCCCAACAATACCTGGGGATCTTCATTCCATATATAACAGATATGTTCTTCTCCTTTGCAATCCATAGCCCTCCAATATTCTCCAATTTCTCAATTTAATGCTTTGTGTGGTAGGCCCTGTTAGGCCTCCAGTCATATGCTGCACAGATCTTACAGGATCTTGCTTGTAACTGCTATAAGTAGTGCATGTGCCTCCTCCTGATATGCCATTGGTAATTATCAGATCTCTTATTACTTTCACCACCAGCTAGTGCACACTTTACCCCACTCCATATGCCACATTACTGCTCTGGAATCCACCTTCTTTGAGCCATAAATTAGGCCCTGTTGTGATATATCCAATATTCCTGCCTCATCATGCCTCTTTCCACCACCAGTATTCTCATAGCTATTCCTAAATCACATTTCAGTTTTTGGCTTGGTGCCTCCAAGAGGGCCTCATAACATAAGTTCCTGAGCTCTGCCAGGATCTCTGTTATCTGCAATATAAGGAAGCTCATCTTTGGTTCCATATGAAAGGCCTGTGTTACATCTGGCATATTCATTTCCTGTTTTGCCAGGTAAGTCTTCTGCAGTCAACCTGATTGGCAACCGCCACCCCTTTGATGAGGTCCCACTCATCCCCAACCTATAAGTTATATGGACATGGCTTACCTGTGGTCATGAAGATCCCCATTAATACCACTCCATAGACCAACCAGCTCCACTCAAAACTATCTCCAAAAGAAAAGACTTATTTTCTTTATATCCATTAGTCTGACACATATTTAGCTATCTTGATACCTCGTGCCATAATTTAGACCTTAGACCTTCTGGAATTTGCTTCCTTACCAGCCAAAACCAGTTCTATTTATCTTAATACTGTAGGACATATATCATCACTTGGATCTTAACTGTCAAGTAGGTTGTGATTCTCCCCACCCTAGAGGTCTCCTAGATTGTCTATGACCTCAGGGACCTATATGAGTAGGTAGGGCTCCTTCTGCCCCACTCAATAATCCTCTTCACTCCTTCATGGTCTTGATTTTCTGTGTTGTCCAGGAGACTTCACTCACCCAATCCCTTGAAATATTAGGCTCTGTTTTATCACATAGGTGTCTACGCTATTTCCAGATCCTCATTCCTATTCTTAATTTGGTAGGCTCCAATGGGTCTCCACACTATATGTGCCAGCACTTCCAGGATCTTATTGTCTTACACATCCATGTAGACCCTCCTCTAGTCCATCTGAAAAGGCACTGCCACCTCTGGAATAAGGATTGCCTGCTTCACTGCAACTGATAGACGAATGTAACCTTAGGGATCTCCCCTGCTTGTATTACATGGTAGTTTCCATACTTTCATAACCTATATATTACCCGGACCATCCATTTCCTGAACTTTCACTTATGACCAACTCCACCTATTCCATAAGCTTCCCAGCTCTTCTAGATTAGAACAAACTTGAACCAACTGATGTCACTATTCCTCCCCATCCAATAGTCAGTAAAGCTCTTCAAGGATCTTTGTTGTTGTGAAGTCAAGTAGATTATTCTTCTTTCACCATAGGTCTTCTGGATTATTACTCCCCAACAAATAAGGTAGGTTCTCCTCCTTCAAATATTATAGACTATTCAGCAACTCTGGGATCTCACTTCCCTGCACTGGCAGAGGGTGTTGATATTTGCCACCCCACAGACTTGTTGAAGCAATGGGTTCACACTAACCTGCAACAACCAGGTGACCATGGTGTGCCATGATCCAAAGTACTAGTGATTTATTTATTTTTCCTTTATTTGTGTTTTCCCTGAATGAATGCAAGTGCAGCATATGTATGCAGTGCCCATAGATGCTATAAGGTTTTGAGTTTCCTGGAACTCGAGTTATGGACAGTTGTTATCCACAATGTGCATGCTGAGATCTAAACCTGGGTCCTCTGTAATGCCATCTAGTACTGCACTCTTAACCACGGAGTCATCGCTCTAGCCCCTTTTTTATTTTATTTTTTTCCCTTCTTGTACTTTAATCTTCCTCCCTTACACTAGCCAGAAGACCACATGTGGCCCAGAGACACATTATGTTACAGATGACTGTCCACTAAAAGACAATGGACAGTTGCCATCTTCCCATACTGTGTTCCACCTGCTGGCCTAGAATCATCACAGTTGAGCTTGTTGACGTTTTACATTTCAGAAGAAAGGAGGGACAAGAAAAATTAACCACACATCCCAACCAACCAATCAGTCCCATTTGCAGGATGGAGAGAAGCTAACAGATATAAACTGAGGAAGAGTGGGGAAGGCTCTCTTGCCAATTTGTGTGGCTGGGTGAAAGTGACCATCCATATCTGGATGAAGATTTTGAAGTGGCTTCATATCCCTGCACTGTTAGGTAGGTCTTGATCCTTTCAGCCACATTTCCTCCTATATCCTCTGTGACTTGTATCCACATTGTCAGCCATGGCTGGCCTTACTCCATAATCTCCCTGTCATTGAAGTCTCTGCAATGCCCAGTAGTATCTATTCAAATCTAACTTGCTGTTCTATTCTACTTCCACATGCTTTTTGATAAACTTTCCTTTTTCACATAATATAGGTCTTTTATCTATTTTCAGTTCTCAGTTTCACATTTTGCCTAGTAGGACCCATTAAGGCCCTACCATGCCCTTCTCCATTATACACTGCAAGTTTCATCTGAAACTTCACTATTAACTGTGCTACATCCATTATTTGTGCTTCCAGATATGCCAACATGATGTTCAATGGATAGGCCTCCATGCTCCTCCAGAATTTCACTTACCTGAAACATGGATAGGCCACTAGCAACACAACTCCACAGTTGTCTTTGTTCTTGAAGCTTCTTTCCTTTTGGTACCTAAATCCCCCATGGGACCTCCACACAAAATATCTGGAAATATTCAAATTGATGACAGGTCAATGTGATAAAAGTTAGGGTCTGTTTGTCTATATCTCGTAGAGCTTCTCCCATATCTGTCATCCATGCTCACCCAGGTAGGCTCTGCACACAGTCCACAATGTAGGTTGCTCAAGGTGCTAGTTATCTGGACTGCCAGATTGGCCTGCTCAAAACAAAGGGATATGACACTAGTGCTTCTGGAATCTTGTTTTCTAGCACAAACATGTGTGCCCCATCCCAGACCAAACGTTGGGCCATCCAAATCCTCAGCAATCTAACTTCCTGGGATCAGCATATAGACCTGTTTCTCCTCATTCAATAATCACTCCAGGACCTCAGGTATATCACATAGGCCTAGTTCTTTCCATTCTCCCATAGGATATCTACTTTTGGTTTGGGAATGTGGATTATACTACTTCCAAAACTAGAGATTGTTATTATCTCTGAAATCTCCTTTCCCTGCAGTGACAGGTTGACCTTGTTCCTACCCACACCATGGGTCTCCTAGCTCTTCTTTGATCTCACTAACCCATGCAATCATGTAGGACAAATTTTTTCCTCAACCCAGAGTCCTTCAGACTGCTTGGGTCTGGCTTCCTTGGGTTGCTCACTATGCTCCATTTGGCCCACTCCACTGGTCCTCTGGATCTACATTCCATGTCAGGACACATACACTCTGAACTTTCCCATACAATGTACCTACTTAATACTCCCAAATATCATATCCATTCTTGGTTTTGTGGGCCCTGTTAATTTCCTACACTATGGGATCTCACTTCTAAGTGCTAACTCATGTCCATCCTCCATCTGAAAGACCTCTAGATCCTCCTCTGGGATACTAAATCCCTGTGGGACCAGGAACCTCTTTTCTGGTAGATAACTGAAACCTTTCAGATCTCCCTTGCTTCTGTTAACAGATAGGTCTTCCTTCTTCCCAAACTTTAAATTGCAGCTCACATAATTACACCACAAGCCATATTCCAATCTCTACACAGCTTTTTGCTTATCTAGCTTCATTTGGATTAATAGGTATGTCCTTTTGCACCACATCCAACATCTTACCAAGTTCTTCATGGATCTCACTCACTTCTACCATGAGGTAGACCACCCACTGCCACCTATCTCTAATGGCCACCCTAATCTTGATTACCTAGGTACACAATACAATATTGTTTCTTCAACATGATAAAGAATGTTGTATGTCTGAAATCTCACTTCTCTGCAGTGCCATGAAGGTTCTGATCCTACGTTCTCACAATGAGCTTCCCAGATCACTTATGATGTGATGTAACCTACCTGTCCTACCAGGTAGTGCAGGGTCCACTGTAGTTTATAGTGCTTCTGGCTCTCTTCTTTGTCTATCTCTCTTTCTTGTCCATCACAGAAGCCAGTCTGGGCCCTACCCCACAATTCCTGGGGAAGCCTTTCAGTGTGCTAACAGGCTCCATTCCCTGTACTCTATAGGTCTCCCTCTTGCTCTTAGATCCTACTTAAATGCTCTGTCTGGGAGTACTCATTAGGGTACCATTCCACACGCTGCCCGGATATTCTAGGATCTTGCTTGCCTGTGCTATATGTAGGCCCTTCCTCACTCTACCTGATATGCCACTGACACCTCTAGGATCTCATTTTCTTTTACCACCAGCTTTTCCCCACTCTACCCCAGGACAAATGGTACCTCTGAAATCTACCTTCCATTCCATCTAGTATCATAATTATCTTATGATTAATCCCCCTTCCACCTACCACCAAGTAGCCATTGCACTTCCCCTCTGGCTCTTATATATTTCTTTTGTATCTTTCTTGACTATCTACTCCCGCAACCATCATAGGACCTTCCCTGCCAGGTATCCCTTTATAGTCCCTATTGCATGAATCTACTAGCTTCTTTATGATACCACTTACCTGAAATATCAAGTAAGCCAATTTATGCTCATTTCTAGAGACTTCCTGTCTCCTTGGAAGCCTTGCTTCCCAGCTTCCCAGTGTTTCCTGTAGACTTTCTTGGACCAACTTTACTGTTCCTGTGGATAGCAGTTCCACATGATGACAAATAAAGTCTACTCTTCTGGACACTGTAAGTCTTACTAGTACTCCTAGATCTAATTTCCCCTCTTGGCTGGATCAGCCCTAAGAGGGCTCCACATCATATGCTGTCCAGTTCTGCCAGGTTCTTGTTGACCTCTGCAGCCAGGTAAGGGGTCCTCTACACCATCTTAAAGGCCCCCTGAACCTCTGGCATATCGAATCTTTATGAGGTCACACAAGCCTCCTCTACCTTCCTTAATAAACTTCAAGTGCTATTGGAGCCACCCTTGCTTTCACCAAAATATAAGTCCCTGTCAATCCCAACCTATAAATTGCATGGACCTTGCAAACTTGCATCTAGAAATAGGCCTCACCACCATCTATACACCACCCTATTCCTCTGGTAAAAAGGTTTTTTGAGGCCAAAAGATAGGTACATTCCTCTCTATCTGCTTGTCCGTATAGCTTATAAAGGATCTCATTATTTTGCTACACCAGTCAGGCAATGCACTTCCTCCTCTCCTTGTGGATCATCTTCTTTTCTTACTCAGTTACATTCTGATGTAAGAACATAGGACATACAGTATCTCTAGAATTTCCCACCTTTTACTTCCATGTAGGCCATGATCCTCCCCATCCCATGAGCTTCTGATCTCCTCTCTGATATAATTTCTGAAACACCATGTATGCTATGCTTCACTCTGCTCCATAGTCTTGGCTCCTGAATTTTGATTCCTTATATTTCCCATAAGCTCCACCTGGAATTGGTCTCAAAATGATGCATGGTTTCCATTCAGCAAACTAATGAATCATTAAATGTACTGACAGATAGATAGGATAAATTTTTACCTCTTTCCACCTCATAGGCTATCCAGCAATCACATCCTGGTCACCTGGGTAGGCCCCACAATCATTCCACACCATTGGCTGCCCACCTCTCCCATGATCTCACTTCTCTGAACTGTCATATGGGCCCCCTAGACTCAACATGATAGAACCCTGGAATCTTCATTTCTTGTACAAACAGGCAGTCCCTACATCAGACTTTCAAGAAATTTCCCAAGTCCTCTCAAATATAACTTCTTATGGTCAGAGAAGATAGGCTCTGCTGATTCCCATTCAATAATCTGCCCATATCCTAAATTATTTTCCTTTTCACAACTCCATAGCCATGCACTATCTCCAGAAGCTCACTTTCATGCACTATAAGGTAGAGCCTGATTCCCCTCACCCCATGGGCCTTCTTGTTTTTCTAGGATTTAATTTACATGGACCATTGTGTCCATCCTCTAGCCTAATGCATGTTCTCATGATCCATGCGGCCTCTTCCTTCTGCTCTTTCCAAAGGCTTCCTGGGCCCTGTCCCACTCAAAAAGGATCTCCATGTAACGAATTGGCAGAGAAAATCTGCTCATCTGCATTCCACAGACTTCCCACCTCCTCCTACTGTTCATTTACATGCCCCATCTGGTAAGCCCTGTTAGGCCTCAAACCACAGGTTGCACAAATCTTTCAGAATTGTACTTTCCTGTGCTGCAAATTATTTCTTGCTCCACTCTACCAAATAGGCCAGTGACACCTCTGGTTTCTCACTTTCTTTCTTTTCTTTTTGGTTTCTCATTTTCTTACATCACCAATTTACAAATGTCACATGCCACTGAGCTTCACAAGTCCCCCATATACTCCATGTATTTGGACATTTAGTTTCCGGTTGCTACCATTGTTTTGGCAAGTTTTAGGAGGTGTGGTATAGTTGGAGAAAGCATGTCACTGGGGTTGGGCTTGGAGAGTTCTTAATCCTTGCAGGATTTTCTGCTTCCAGTGCCTGCTTTTCTGCTCTGGCCACCTCTGCTGCCATGCCTGTCCTGCCATTATAGACCCCAACCCTCTGGACCATAAACTCACATAAACTGTTCTTTAAGTTGCCTTGGGCACTGTGATTTATCACAGTAATAGAAAGACACTAAGGGAGGAGTTGGTATCAGAAATAGGGTGATGCTGGGAAGAACCTGAGCATGTGGATTTTTGGAGGAATGTAGAAGTCTTTGTAATTTTGGAGGAGAATAGCAGTTGAGTGCTGTAAGCAATGCTTAACTGAGTATTCCTGTAGGAGCTTGTATAAAGTGGTGCTGAGAGCAAAATAGTTCAGAAAGAAATAATAGCGTAAGCTGCAACTCAGTATTTTGCAGAGTCTGAATGTTGTCTGTCCACAACAAAAGAGCTCCTCTGAGGATAATTTGAAAACTAATGGATTCATTTCTTTGGCAGTGGAACTTTCAAGACAGCCTAATGTAGAATGTGTGGTGTGGATATTAATGGTGACTATTATAGACATCCACAAAAAATAAAGGTGAGCAGAAAAAAATGAAAAAGTAGAATTTTGATTGGTTAGCTGTGATCCTTCCCACTCCTTGGGCTTCGTAGGTCTTCTATCTTCTATGATCTATTTAACCTGTGTATCCTGGTAGGCAACATTGATCCTACTCTAAAGTCTTCCTAGAAAACCTTCAGGGTTTTACTTTCTTGGAGAATACTTACCTGGCACCAGAGTGAATTGGTAATCCAGAGGATCCAGTGTTACCCTGCAAGCACCACTTAGCCCCACTGCATTGGTCTTCTGGAACTCCATTCCGTGTGTTGATAGAGATACTCTTTCTTTTTTTTTTAATTTTTTTTTATTAATTTCATTTATTTCTGTATGTGTATGAATGTACTGTCTGCATGCAAGTCTGTGCACCCGTGTCATGCAATGCCGCGGAGGTCAGAAGAGGGTGTCGGATTCCCTTGGAACTGGAGTTCTCCTGGAATTGGAGCTTCAGATGGTTCTCAGCCGCCATGTGGGTGCTGGGGATCGAACCCAGGACCTCTGTAAGAGTGGTCGGCACTCTTAACCGCTAGGCCATCTCTCCAGCCCCAATAGAGATACTCTTTCATTTCTCACACCATGGATCTTCTAACTACTCCAAGATATCATTTCTATTCTTGTCTTTGTAGGCAACAAGAAAGCCCAATATCACAGTCCGTATGATTATTCCAGGATCTCCCTTCCCTGTGCTTCTTGGTACGCCATCCTCTATTCTATCTGATAAGACACTGGATCCTCTGGATTACCAATTCACTCTGGTTCCAGGTAACTATTCTCCAATCTACCTGGTAGGTGACTGGCAAGATTTTTATTTCCTTTTCTTGGAGGCACAGGTAGGTACCACTCACTTCCAATGTATAAATTCCCTGGGCCTGGGTTATCTTGACCCATCCAGTGGGTCAGTCAACGTGGGTCTGGAAGAGAAGGAGTGAGAGGAAGGGACAAGAGACACAGGAATGGAGACAAGACAGGTTCTGATCAAGTCTCATTTATTGTAGGAACACAAGCAGAATATATAGGGCGGGGAAGGAGGAAACATTTCAGACTGCCAAACCTCAATGTTTACACAGTGGAAAGAATGTGCAGATACAGATCTTATCTCAGGGCAAACATTTGCAACACATCCTGTTGTGGAGTTGAGCTACAATGGGCTCAAACTTCCTCTTGACTGACCCAATGACCCTAGAAACTGCTTACTGGAAAAACACTGCCAGATGGCTAAGCTTGCCGGAGAGCCCAACATTATCTTAAGATCAAGACAGTCCCTACTAATGTTTCTTCTTTAGTCATACAACTTCTTCATAATCTAAATTCTTTGGGTCAGTTGATAGACCCTCTTCCTCCCCATAAAATATTCTTCATACTTACTTATACATCTCAAGTTGGCTCTGCTCCTTCAGACAAGATAGGACATCCATAATCTCCAGGATTTTACTTTCCTGAAATGAGAGATGGGCATTGATCCCCATCCCATGTGACTTTTGGCTCTTCCAGGATCTCAATTAGCTGCACCACATATGTGGCAATAGTCTGCCCCACTCCATAGTTATTCCAGATCTTAAATGGTTATATTTTTAAGACTATGATTTTAATGCATATGAGTATATTAGCTGCATGTATGTAAGTGGACCTATGCCAAGCAATGCCCGTGAGGAAAGGAGAGGGTGTCAGATTCACTTGGAAATGGAGTTACAGCTGGTTGTTAGCCACTATATGAGTGCTAAGAATCCAGTCCAGGTCCTCCAAAAAGCAGCCATCTCTCCAGCCCAGGTTTATATTTTTTTATACTTTCCTGAACATGCCCCAACTAGGTCATCCAGATCTTGTTTCCCCAAACCATCAGGTAGGTTTAGTTCCTCCCAACACCATAGGGCATTCAACATCGTTGGGATCACATTTCCCTGTGCTGCAAGGCCAGCCAAGATTCTCCCCAAACCATAGACCTACTGCCAAATCTAGATTCTCACTTATCTGCATCACAAGGCAGGCCATGCTCCAAAGTCCTACATAGCCCTTCTGGCTTCTGAATCATCTTCTTTGTGTTGTTCAGGGAGATGCCCTGATATACAGCCTCACAAATCTTAGGGATCCCTGTTCAATCTTTTGACAGATACATTTTGACACTTTATTGTTGTTGTAGTTGTCATTGTTCAATGTCTTTGTGTCACATGTGACTGCATTCCACACGCTGTCCTTCCCTTCTTGGCTCAGCTCTAGGACTTGTCTCCTGCCTGCAGGCTGACAGTCTCTAGGTCCCACAAGAAGGGGGGAGGAAAAACCACAGGAGATCACCGGTGGTGGAAATGAACAAACTCCCACACACTTGGAGAGCCGGGGAGGATAGGAACTCCCTTTATTTTCTGTCAGTGAGGTCTATATATTCAAGACTACTGTGCTTTGTGCAAGGAAGTAGGGGACAGGCATAAGGGAGGGTTGAGCCACTTTGGTTCTAATGGGGGAGCTGCAAAGCTCCAGTTTGTGCAACAGGTAACTAGAGGTGTGACATTTTGCTCAATTCCTTAAGGGAAGGAATTGAGAGATAGGGTGAAGCAAGAATCATTGTAATATCCTGAATCTTCCTGCTACAGATAACTCTGAATGCCCACGGAGATGTCAGATAACTGGAGATCTCCCAGGACAGGTCTTACAAGTTCTCACTTCAAGCCACACTCAAAGTTTCATCCCCACACTTTATAACCAATAGGCATACCAATTCCTCACAGATATCACTTTCATTATTTTAATATTCTGAAATTTCATTTTTTTCTGTTTAATGCAGAGGCTTTTTATACCTTTTGTTTAAAAAAAAATAAAAGCAATTAAATCAAGACACTATTTCATTATCCAGGCCCTTCTAGCCTTCCAAATGCAAGAGCTCACAAAGTCCTGTCTACCAATTGTAGATTAAGAAGGAAATATGAATGGGAGCCATGAGGTTTCATAGAACAAAGACGTATATAACTGAGGGATCCTTCCAGGAACTACTCCATTGTTTTTACAAAAGTGGATGAAAAAGAGGGTGAAGGAAAGGATAAGACAGAATAGGACAAAATTCAAGTTTTCCAAATCAATCTTTTAACTGTCATTATCAATATAAACCCCATGTCCTGGAAAACACCATGTTGTGACTATTCTGTCTTCAACCTAGGAATTATTACAACAAATGTTATACTCTATATCTCAAACACATTTTAGCAATTTTGAAATTGAATTGAGTACAAACCAAATAAAATTTACATGATAATAAACATCTCCACCTAAGATTGTTTGGACATTTGAGACTTCCTCAATGGATTCCAGGACCTTTTCCTGCAGGTACTGTTCTAACTCATCAAGGTTTTCTTCATATTCACTTTCAGTCTCCTTCCTGGGCTCTAGTGCTGCCTCATGCTCTTCCTGTGCTACAGTGGTTGTGGCAGCAGAAAAGGCTGCAGGAATGGCAGGGGCTGTGGTAGCTGCAGCCATAGCCTTCTTTCTTTATTTTGTGCTTCTTGTGCTTCTTGTGCTTTTTGTGCTTCTCATGTTTCTTATATATTTTTGTGTGTTTCTTGTCCTTTTTCTTTCCACCTCCTTCTTGATCTGAATTCTTGGCAAGGCGTGGATTTGGGCTTTTTGCTTTCTTGACTGGTATTGTAGGTTGTGGAGATGGCGAGGCCCTTTGCTTGGGTGTTGATGGAGCTGAGTCTATTTCTTCTCTTGGCTACTTTCATTTCTTCCTTATCCCTCTTTTCTTTATCTTCGTCTTGATTTTTCAGAGATGCCAACATTTATTTTATGATTTGTCTGTGCTTTATCTCTTATTTCTTCAACTCCACGAACGCAGAAGGGATCCCTGCAATGTTTTCCTGTGTGCTTAGCAGCAGAGGCCACATTTCTCCCATAAATTCTCTATCATTTTTCCCATGGAAAAACCCGGTCAAATTGATTTGAATCATTTTGGAATCTGGATTTTTTCACTTCTACCTGGTTGAATATAAACCCATTCACAATATCATCTTCAAATCCAAGGCTTTGAGTGACTCCTTTTGTTATCCAAGGCTTTATAACCTCCAAATTTACTTTGCTTATGTTCCCCTTTTCTTCTAGACCTTCTGCAAATTTCAACTGCTTTTCTAATTTCTTATGTTTGTTGTGGAACCGATTATCCTGTTCTGACCTTGTTCTGAGATAGAATCCTGTGTCCATTTACACCCACCCTAGGAGATTGCTCCCTATCCCAGCATGAACCAGGCTGCTTCTACAGACGGTTGGATCTGCTGAGGGGAACCCAGCGACAGGGTTTTGCCACCAAGAGTAGCAGCAAGTGTCAATGAAACAGCCTGTGCTGCTATGCTCACCCCACGCTCTCCACCTCAGGGCACATAAGGCTGTCTCTGCTCAGTCAGCAAAGTCTCAAGCCATGCATGCACTAAATGTTACGTTCAGTCTCCATCTGCTACTACATTTTAGAACCCCAAAAGTTAGGTTGGCCAGATCCTCTAAGATTTTAGTGAACTGCCAAATAGACACTGCTCTACTGTCTCTGTTATGCCACTCCCACCTCTGGCCTATTTATTCCCTGTTATTTCAGGTAGGCCTGATAAACTCCACCTGGTAGATAACTGGCACCTGCGGGATCTATATTGCTTGCATCTACAGACAGATCCCACTCATTCCCAATGTATGAATTGCCTAAACATTGATTTCCCACATCTCCAGATATACCTCAGTGCATCTTACCTCACAGACTATCCAGCTTATCTGAAATCTGGCTTCCTTAGAACAACAGGATCTGTTCTTCACATCCTGTATTTTCCTATGTCATTAAGGATCTTGATTTATTGCAGGATCAGGTAGGCCCTGATCTTTTCCTCATTCATTGGGTCCTCTAAATCTTTCTTCTGTATTCCATCAGAGGGTTCTGCTCCTGCAGACAACAAAGAGCATCCAATATCCATTGAATTGCGATTTCCTGGATTGCCAAGTAAGCCCCCACTTGGCCCCACACAACTAACCATTCTTTTCCCCATGGATCACCATTCGAGGTGGTGTCAGAGAATCTATATTCCTTTGCACTCCATCAGACATGCAGCTCTTCTCAGATCTCACTTTGATGATCCACCAGGTTGGGAAGAAAATACTCCACACCCTGGGCTATCAAGAGCTTTCAATGGTACCTAAGTTATAGTCCTCCTGATTCCTCCACTTGACTTTCACATCCAGCTAGGCCACAGTACAAACTGCCCCATAGTCTCCAGGCTCTTAAACCTTAATTAATAGTACTTCCCATAAGGCCCCCTTTGCACTTACCCCACAATACCTGGGACTCTCCATTCAGTATTTTGACAATTCATTCAATATGTTGACAAATCGGCTTCGCTCTCTTTTTCCACATGTCCTGACCAGTAACTCCCAGATCTACCATCCATGCTAGGATAGTTAAATCACATACACTTTCAACACCATAGACAGAACTCTTCCAAGGTCTTAATTTTATGGAATTCCAGGTATGTCTGCTGTACTCCATCTTATGGGACAGTAGGATCTTCCTTTTTGTCAAAAATAAGTGTGCCCCACTCCACCTCACTCTTCAGACCACCCAGCTCCTATCTAATCTATCTCCCTGGGGTCAATACCTAGGCCCTGTTCCTTCCTATCTTATAAACTGCCCAAGTCCTTTAGTATCTCACTTTCTTGTTACAGCAGGTAGATCTTGCTCTTGGACATCATAGATCATCACTCATCTCCCAGATTTCATTCCCATGTATTGCCAGGCAGACCCTGATCCTTCCCATGCAATTGGAATCTGGGTCCTTCAGGATCTCACTTACCAACACCACCGGTTAAACAATATGCTACCATATTCCATAATCATCCTGGCTACTTCTGGGTCTTGATCCCTGTCACTGGACCCCGCCTCATTGGTTCTGTCGATCTCCATATCAGATACTGACAGAAAATGTTACTTCACAATCAATAAACTGCCTAGCAGCTTATAAATCTCATTTACATCAGCTAGGTAGGCCTTGCATGTACTCCGAACCATAGGATTTTCATCTCTACCAGGGTTTCTTTTTCATGTGTTGCTAGGTAGTCTGTCCTCCAGTCTCTCTGATAGGCCACTGGTACCTCCGAGATTTTGATGACCTGCCATGCCAGGTATTTCTTCTCTATTCTATCTGATAGGAAACTGACACCTCTTAGATTGACCATGCTTGCACCAACAGGCAGTTTCTGCTAATTCCCAACCTGTAAACAAACTGAACCTTTATACAGCCTCCACTAACCCCTATCAGTGGGTCACCATTTCCTCTGGATCCTAGCTTCTATGAGCCAACAGACAGGCCTTCTTCTTCCTCACCCCATCTCTTCAAAGATCAAGATTCCTTTTGTCACCACGTAGAGAAAGTTCCTCCTCTACTCCATAAGTCCTCTGGATTTTTCTTTCCTATATCCCACCGGCTGGCATCAATTTTAAATATCATTACCATATGAATGTGAACCCATGTAAGCTTGGATCCTCCCTACACCATAGGCTGCCTCACACCTCTTAGATCTCACCTATTCAAATACTCAGGATATACTCCACTCTACTCCAAAGGCTCTTCCTGAATCTTTATTAGTTGTATTGCTCAGAAAGTTCAATTAGACATACTCCATAATTCCTCAGGTTCTATATTACCTGTGCTCACATATAGGCCCTGCTATTTGAACTTCATAGGCTGACAACCTACTCTTAGATCTCACTTCTGTGCTCCGAAAAGTAGGACCCTTAAATACCCCACACTATAAGCTGCCTCAATTTTCTGAGATTTCCCTTCTCTAGGTTGCTATGTAGGTACAATCTCTTCCACCTGAATAAACATGGGTTCCTCTTGGATCTTGCTTTCTTAGACTACTGTATGGGTCTCCTTCCACAGAACAACCAGTTCCTCTGTAATCCACCTTACTTGGGCCATCAGATAGGCCCTACTCTGTTCCTCTACATCTCACACTATGTCCAGTAATTCATGGATGTCAAACTTCTTCATAATCAGATAAACTCTGTTACTTTCCACCTCCAAACTGAAATGTATGTAGAAGCCAGGTAATTAGAAATGATCTATTGGGGTGGATGCACTTAAGTTCAGAGGTAATAAAACATATGTAGTCAGGCATGGTGGTGCACACCTTTAGTCCTAGCACTTGGGATGTAGAGGTAGGTAGATCACTGTGAGTTTGAGGGCAGCCTGGTGTACATAGTGAGTTCCAGGACAGCTGGGCCTACAGGGAGACACTATCTCAAAAAGACCAAAAAAATTAAAACATATGTAAAATTAGACTAGAAAGTGGAAATATTAGGGCAGAATGATGAAAACATGGAAAGCACTGGTGGTCAAGAAATGGGCCCCTGCCACCATCCACCCCTTCCCCTCCCTCCCCGCACCACACACAGTCAATGGATTTCTAATTATCTGGAACTGTCAATCTTAAGCTCAAATAAACTCTTCCTTTTATAAGTTCCTGTAGACAATCTCCCAGGCCTGCTGGGGAATTTCGTGGTCCAACTGTGAACAAAAGTGGGTGAGAGGCGCAGAGTCAAGACACAGACCCTGGGAATTGGGTGAACGCAGGCAGGGTCAAGCTGCCATGGATTTGTTTATTGGAGGCAAGGTTAGGGTTTATGAACTGTTTGCATTCTGCTCTCCTCTTAGTGCAGTCGTTTTGTCACCTTGTGATTGGCCCAGGTCTGCAACTTGGCTCCTTTTGTGGTCTCACCTGCCTAGGGCTGGTTAGGTTGATGAGGGACAAGCTCTGTGCATGCATAATTCTCATCATACTGGCTACTACAAGTTCCCTTGATCATGGTGGTTTTATCACAGCAACAGAAAAGTGCCTAAAACAACACCCTTAACTTGAGAGAAGCTCATAGTAAATCAAGCTGGAGATGATTTGAAAACTTCCTCAGTGCTGGCTAGATTTCATATCTCTAGATAGTACTATGTAGGCCTGTAGGGGAGAAAAATCTTCAGTGGTCTCTCACTCAGGGCTATGTCTTGCATGCTATGTTACTGGCTTTCCAGGCAAAATATGTCCACTGTTGTAGCAGTGGCATTGCCTTCATAGGGCAAATAATCCCCTTCTGTTTAGGTATGCTATCTGCTCCACAAGAAGTATTTCATGACTGGTACTGAAAACTTTAAAAAGCTAGTAACTTGGGAGAATACAAGCCCTTAGAGGTTTCTGTTGATTTTTATATTTAATGGCTATGGCATCAATCTTCCTTATAAATACTTATGATTACAAATATAGATATTTGTTGATCTCTACTTTGGTCTGAATAACTTGTTTTCAGAATTAGGTAGTGGTTTGTGCAAATAATTGTGAATTTTCAGCTGTAATAACATTCTCCCATTCAAGCATCAGGGAATATCATGGAAAAGTGGGTAGAAAGTATATAAGAGATGACAGATGAGGAGGAGAGCTATGAAATGCAGACTTCTGGACATGACAAGGATGCTGATATATCAATTGTAGTTACCTGCATAAGGTCATGCCACTCAAATTCTAACATTAATTTGGGAGGATGCCACTGAGGTCTGACTCCAAGTGGAGGAGCTCTTGTTAGTTACTGGTTGCTGAGGAACTGATTTCTTAATCACTTCCTCATGCCTATACTGGGAACTTGTCTCATTTGATCTTTTTTTTTTAATTAGTTTTTTATTGATGCTTTGTGCATTTCATACATTTTTTCCAATTCAGTTCAGGCTTATTTCCCTTTCCCTCCCCCCCCCCACCCCATCCCAGATTTTTTTTTTTTTTTTTTTAACTGTCCTGCATCTTTCCTCTCAGTTTTTTTTTTCATTTTTAGCTATAAGGCATAATCCATGAGTACAAGCATCCTTCATGCAAAAACCTATCTGCAGGCCTGTTGTGCCCAAACCACTACAGCCCCAACCATCCAGTTGGGGGGTGACAGGTTGTTTGTTCAATAAGTTGATCAAATGAAGTGCGCAGACTACATTGCTGTAGTTTTCACCATTCAACCCCATGCGCAGCCCTTACATTCTACCACGCCCCCTCTTCCGCAGTTGGTTCCCTAGGCCTTAGAAAAGGGGCACAGATGGATTGGAGGTAAACAGTCCACTCTCTCTGGAGCTGTTGACTTGGAATCTTGGTCAATTCTGGCTGTTTCCTTTCATGGCTGACAGTTTGTCCAGGAAATAACCTTTCGATCCTACTATGAAGAACAAGCAATTAAAGATATATAGGTTATTTAAGCAGACAATAGTTATGGTAGGTTTACTTTAGCATAGACACATGTTTGATATGTTAATCCATGACTTACAATTTTCCCCCCTGTAAATATGACAGGTCCTTACTGTGGCTTATAACATCTCCTAACCGTAGAGGATGTAAGCTTGTGGCATCAAAGCCATGGGTTATTTCTCCCAGGGGAGAGCCAATAGCCAATTAGATTGGTAAGTTTCATTTGATCTACAATTGGACTTGCATGTGCTAGTACCACTGCTGTGAGATCATAGGCAAAACTGACCAGCTGTCCAGAAGACTTTTCTCTGTGGTCTTCTACGACTTTTTATTTTTACAGTTTTTCTGATCCCTCTTCTGTAATGAATAACTGAGCCTAGGGGCCAGGATAGAAATTTGATATTTTAGAAGATTTAGTTAATTTTATGTGTTTGTTTTTTGTACAAAATAGGCACAGAGGCCAGACGAGGCCATGGGATTCCCCTAGAACTAGAGTTATAGCTGCCTTTATAAGCCATACATGTACAAGCACCAATCCTGGTCTCTACCAGAACGCAGCCAGTGGCTTTTAGACTGGCTGTAGCCACTGTGTGTCTGTCTGGCCCACCAGTTAACACCTTTCTCTAGGCTATTTCATCAGACTATAAATAGATGAGAATAGACACTTGATATATGATATAAATAATATATTATCAATATAGATAATATTATATATTCAACATTTGAAACAAGATTAATATTTTGGAGAGAAGTGAATTTGAGATACTGAGGTTTAGTTAATTTTCTCAAGATATTATATCTATGCACTCTTCTCCTACATTTTTGGTCTTTAGAGACAGGGTCTTTCCTGTTAGCACACACCTGATCCTGGAAACCACTATGTTAGACCAGGTTGGCCTTGAACTCACAGAGATTCTGCCTACGCTCTGTCTCCAAGTGCTGGGAGTAAAGTGTGCAACTTTCCTAGCTCTCTGCTCGTTGGAAAATTATTTGTACTGAAACTGGTTATTCATATATTTTCTACAAAACAGAAATACAATATCTACTTTATATAATTGCTCTGAAAATTTACTAAATAATAAACATGTATGATATGCTTTTTAATACCCAGTGTTATGATCTGTATTTTCAATTCAACCTATAGAAATCAAACCTCCCAACATAATGTGGGGGTATAAAAGTAATTGTCCAGACTATAGGTTACCTTCTGAGAATATCTATTTATGAGAAATTTTGTTGATTATGTCAAATAATGTAAGATGACATGTAGGCTTCCCACTTGACAAAAGCACTTAGGGAATCAGCAAGCAACCTGCAAGCCTGGATGAGCCGCCCTTGCTTTGCCTGTGCTTAAACCTGCCTTAGGCCAATTGTCTTTGATTGTTTTTGGACAAAGCATTACCAACATTCTCCTGAGTGGTCTGAGTATAAGGCCTGAATATCCTTCATGTTAGCCCAATCCCCCGCCCCAATTTGTATGTCCCACCCGCCACCTCCACAAGGTCTCGTATAAAATCCTGGATTACAGCAATAAAGTGAGTTATTTCCCTCATGGAATTACTCCCGCAGTCCCCATTCTGTGGTCCTCGCTTCTCCTCTCTCTCTCTCTCTCTCTCTCTCTCTCTCTCTCTCTCTCTCCATTCTATCAGGCCTTGCTTTCAAATCCTCCTCCTCTCTACCAACGCTTAGACCAGGGTTCTACAAGCCCTGGTCCAGAGAGGAAGATCAACTCGTGGAAGGTTGCACACACGTGATAAATTCCATGTTACAATGACACGTCTTCATTGTATTTAAGACAATTCCCTGAGCATGTCATCATGGTCTACGCAAAATGTAAACAGCAATCTGAGCACTTGCAGACATTAACATATTGCTCTTGGTACTTAACTGTGAATGTGATGTGATAATCAGCTTTCTCAAAGTCCTGATGCTGTGACTTCACTTCCATGTCCATGTAGGTATTCAACATGAAATTGAGAGACAAATGAATCCCTTCTCCCTTAAGTTGTTTTTGTCAGGTTTTTTTGTCACAGCAATAGGAAAGTACACTTAAACAACTGGTGGACAGTAACACAATTTAGAAGGTTTTTATTTTCAATTTCAATCTGAGTAACAAATATTGATCTCTGGATAGTCCACTGATTCTGGATAGTCCACTAATTCTTTTCTGGTTGTGTTGTGTTGAGTCTATTAATGATTTTGTTGAAAATTATCTTGATACCATTTTCTGTGTTGTCCATACATAGCTATGTTTTAAAGATATTAGTATAATCTTTGCTGGTATTATTACATCTTAGATATTAACTGAATTTTTCATTTGCAACCTCATTATATCCTATCTTTTTTTGAGGTACATTTCTATATTTTGTAACCTACCAAAGTCTGCTTCTATTTATTGCTCTATCTTTTGAGGGAGTGTTTGTTTTAGACTTTTCAAATTCTTTATAATTGTTAAAATTTTTATTTAAATTATACAGCCTATTTGATTAAGTGACATTTGAACATGACCATGCTATTTTTCTAAATTAATCTTATACTATATGGACATGAGGAATGATCTAATAATACTCCAAAGTTGGGGTATAATTCAGGATGGCTATTGCTGTTTTACCCTTAATGAGCATCAGATTTCCAATTATGGCTGCAAATAAATGATGGGTATTGTCAAAATATGAAGAATAACATTTGCCATTTCATCATTTTTGACAACTTAAAACATACTATTTTCTGTCTTTGCAAATAGTATACCACTTTATTAAATTATGGATTTATGTTTAATACATATGTGTTAAAATAAAAATTCAGAGTGTGTTGCTATAACATAAAGATATGATTGAACATATTTATAAAATACATAGACATAATCCACACACAATAAGTAAAAAAAATATGAGTGCAAGTAAACTAAATTTCAATACTCTGATAAGATTTAATTTTTCAAATATACCATGTTTGAATGTAAATTTCTCTTGAAATCTTCAACTCCTATATGATTCATTATTGTAGTTTGTAGTGTTGACAGCTGTGTGAGAATATTGGTGACTTTTCTCCCCCAGAAGCCTGAATGACATTTAAGGTAATGTAAAATCTAACCAGCAGAGAGAAAGTATCTACATCAGTACCAACTTGATTTCTCCATGTCCCCTGACCAAACTGTATGTTGTCTTCAGCAGTAAACACTTACATTCAAGTTTTGGTAGGTGACCAAAATCAATGGCAATAATATTTATTGTGTAGGAAAGGTAGTGTGTGGGACTACCTTGATCAACATCTCAAAGGCAGGTATCTCAAACCTATCACAGAGCCTTTTCTTTTTTTCCTATAAGTTATGTCTTCTGCAAGGAAAATTTATCCTCCTTGTGTGGGGTAAGTAAAACTAAAGTTTTTCTAAAATAATATATAATTTAGGACCCTTATAAAATAAGAGGTTCCATGTATTTTTTTAAAAATTTTATTTATTTTCGTATGTGTATGAATGTACTGTCTGAGACTCCTCCGTGAGCACCAGCTACACCTCATCTGCCTGGAAATACTGTGCAGCAGTGGCAGCCATATGTCTGTATATCCCAAATTTAATTGGCTATTAGCTCTCTCCTTGGAGGAATAACCCACAGCTGATGCCACAAGCTTACATCTCTTATGGTTAGGAGATGTTATAAACCACAGGAAGAGCCTGTCATTCTTAACAGAAGAAAATGTAATTCATGGATTAACATACCATCCAAACATCTGTGTCTATACCTAAGTAACCTACCATAACAATTAGTAATGTTTAAATACCTATGTATCTAATTGTGTGTGCTTCATTAGTAGGATCGAAAGGCTATATATTGTACTGTTTAAATACCTATATATCTAATTGCATGTGCTTCATTACTAGGATTGAAAGGTTATGCCTGGACAAGCTGGCAGCCCATGAAAGAAAACAGCCAGAATTGACTAGAGACCAAGACAACAGCTCCAGAGAAAGTAGACTGTTTTGCTTCTCATCCACCTGTGCCCCTTTTCTAAGCCTAGGGAACAATCTGCAGAAGAGGGGGCATGGTAGAATGTAAGGGCTGTGATTGGGGTGAATGGTGAAACTACAGCAATATAGCCTGGACACTCATTTGATCAACTTGATTGAACATACAAGCCCCCCCTGCTGGATGGTGGGACCCATGAGCTGTGTGGGTTTGGGCACAACTGCTTGCAAATTGGTTTTACATGAAGGATGCTTGTACTCACAAATTATCACTTATTGTTAAAAAAATGAAAACAAAACAAAACAAAACAAAACAAAAAAACATAGATGCAGAAAAGTTAAGGCAGAATGCATGATCTGGGATGGGTAGGGGTGGGGTGGGGGGAAGGGAAGGGGATATATGCCTGAACTGAATTGGAAAATGATGTATGAAATACACAAAGCATCAATAATAATAAAAAAAAAAGAATGAACTGACTGCATGTAGGCTTGTGCACCCGTGTCATGCAATGCCACGGAGGTCAGAAGAGGGTCTCGGATTCCCCTGGAACTGGAGTTCTCCTGGAATTGGAGTTCTCCTGGAATTGGAGTTACAGATGGTTCTTAGCCACCATGTGGGTGCTGGGGATCGATCCCGGGTCCTCTGCAAGAGCAGTTGGTGCTCTTAACCACTAGACTATCTCTCCAGCCCCATCCATATATCTTTTTAAAAATCCCTTAGTGGTAGTTATCGTTTCCCCAACTGTTCAACTGTTCTACCCCCACATTAACTTGTTAAACAATACTAATTGAAAAGATGTACTCTTTTGAAAATGTATTACTCTAAATATGATCATAATTTTTAAATAAGATAACATATTTTATCATTTTGATAAATTTAGTTTTGCAGTTTGTTTCACAAAGCTACTTTTAGGTAGTATTTCCTTTTCTTGTAGCATTTGGTCATGGTAATAGTTGATACAGTAACAAATCAGAATGATGACAATATTTTTTTTTAGTTTCTTAACTTTTAACATTAATCCATATATGGAAGCACAAGTTTTTCTATATCATAATTTTAATGGTTTATTAAAAAGAAAATGTACACATATACTAATATCAACATTTAAAGTAATTTTTATTAATGCGTACAAATTGCACATATTAATGGGCTTCAGTGTGATATTTTCCACTTTAAATTTTCAGAATAATATGTTCAGATTCTTTTTATCTGTGTGCCTCTTATCTCACTTAAGATTATGTGTTATGAAAACAAAAGGAAACCTTTAAGAACACCTTAATTTTATGAACTGAACTTCACTGAAAAAGGGAAATTTATGTATGGTAAAGATTAAATTTTCTGTTATTTTGGACATTTGGAATATTGAAAATTCAAAGTTTCAAATTTCTAGGACTGGTCCCCTTAGTAACATTCAATCGCCAACCTCTGTATCTCACATAACATGCTTTTGATGGTCAGATAAAACCTTCAGAATGACTGAAATTTAAGTAACACTAATTTTTTGGTAAGAATGTTATACAGTATTTAAAACCTATAGCACAGTCCATCTCTGCCAAGAACCTGGTTGCTTTGCTCTTACCTACCTATCTGATGTCTCACTGATGTCCTAATCAATGTAGTTGTTTAATGTCTTCATTCTGTTACTAGAAAATGTAATGAAACTAACATAATACTGAAGATGTATGGAAAAGACTTATAGAAACATAGTTTTATAAGATTTCTAGAATGCTATATTGAAAAAATTAATTGGAGTTCCTGTACATGAGAAGATTGTCCTTTTCCAGAGAGCCATAAGTTATTATACAAATAGCTATGGTTGCTGTAACAGACCTACACAAGATTAAGCTGGTCAACATTCTAGCACAGATGATCGAGTTGTTCACAAGTACACATTCTTAACTGAAGAAATATTGGTAAGATGATGGGTGTTGAGGGAGAGAGAGTCAATTTACTTGGGAGATGTTACCCTTGTAAGTTTCCCATTCTCTAGTGGATGATGCTACGTACCCATGTATATAAAAGCAATCACGAACTGGACACTTGGTTATAAAAATGAAAAATGCATGAAACTGGCAAGTGGTCTAAATATATATATTGTATATATGTATGAAATTCTCAATGATTAGATGAATTTAAAAAGGAAATCTTTTCAAAAGTGCTCAAAACCACTTCTAAGTTTGAAGATGTCATTCAGGGAAAGCTGAATCTATGTCCTTGTAACACAATCAACTCTAGTAAGTACAAAATTTGCTTTTTCTTGTTACCTTTGGAGTAAAAGTTGTGCTTTGTGTTTACTTTATTTAAAAAATTAAAATATATACTAGTAAATTAGACATTAAAAAGAACTGATACTGAAAATTAACTTTAAACTAACCATGGGACCAAGAATGTTTAAACAGGTTAGGAAGAATAGGGAGTATAGGGACTGATAAGACTAAAGACCTTTAGGAAAAGCTATATGGAAACCTACCACTATAGAAGTTTCTTAAAGTGTGTACATATGCAACATGAAAAGAGATTAAAAGGAGCTATCCTATACAAAGGGGGCTTTACCCCTTCTAGATGTCATAGGCTAATAAAAAACCTAAATTTGAGAAATAAACTTTTCTGTTGAAGCTGTTGACCCATAGACAAACAATCCTGATCATTGACCCTGCTAATGGCGACCCACCAGAATGGGATGGTAATGCCCCATTGCTGTGGAAATTACATAACAAGGAGAAATCAGTCTGGTGCTGACTTCAGAGTCTCATCTTTACTGTAATGGAGAAACTATTGTTCAAACTACTCGAAGGAAAAATAATGTCAGCAAACATATCCAGCTGTCAATACTGTAAACTACAAAATCAACTACGCTGGCAATATATGTCCAATATGGTACAAAAATGGCAGAAATATTAGGGGAATAATAAGCCACACTTTACTTGTATTTAATGTCCAATTCCTAGGATAGAGACTGAGACCACAACTGAAATTGGTATCAGGCTTAGGAACCTGATACTAACTAAACAGGTCACAAGATATAGAGAGCCTTGTACCAGTTTTCTACTAAATTGTTACTGTATTTAACTGAATCTTGTTTTTACAGTATTTAAATCATCTTTAATCTGGTAGTCAACAATTAATAAAATATGACTAATTAATTTAATCAACACAAGTTCATTAATTATACTAGGGAGACCATCACAGGAAAATCTAGCTAGTTAGATACCAACCACCAATTTACTTCAGAAAATAGAATTGTGCTTGATACAATACTGCCATAGAATCATATCTGTGTTGTGGAAAGTGGACACACTTGTACCTTTAATCCAATAGTAGAGCACCTTATGGAATCATGGTCAGGACCCTTCAGTGATTGACTAACCTTGCTAATGAATTAGAAAACTCAGGAATAGATTATTCATTTCTTTTTTTATTTAAAGTTGAATTTTAGAATACACATAGCATCAAAGTAACATAAATGAAACTTGTGACACTAAAAAAGCATCAAAATACAGTGATACTTTAACATGGAAATTCCATTTTTTTCTCCAAGTTGTATTGCATGCATATATATACATACATACATATAAATATCACCTGAGTTGGAGGATTTTCTTTCTTTCTTTCTTCTTTCTTTTTTCTTTTAAGAGCATGGGCTGCTCTTGCAGAAGACCCGGTTTGGTTCACAGCACCCACATGGTGGCTAACANATATATATATCACCTGAGTTGGAGGATCTCCTTTCTTTCTTTCTTTCTTTCTTTCTTTCTTTCTTTCTTTCTTTCTTTCTTTCTTTCTTTCTTTCTTTCTTTTTTGGCTAAATGATGCCATGTTTTCCCCAAGGAAGTGCTTAAGTTTCCTCCTTGGCAAGCCCAAACAACCATCAATCCTGTCCCAATCCCCCACACTGGGGTCCCTCCCACCATGGTTACCCAAATGAGGTCCAGGAAGCATGCTTCCTGTCTTGATCTTCCTGCACTTGCCTCCATGAAACAACCTGGGTAGTCCAACAATGGCAGTCTACACTCTGAAGAGGCTGAAATCTCAGTAACCGCTCAGTTCACAAGCTGGATATCTCAGTAGTCCCCATCTAGCATTGAAGGTTTGGAGGATTCTCAAGTTTTATATCTGAAGTACAATTTCTTAGACCTTACTGATTATTTATTTCTGGTTATACTTTCCTTTTGGAGGCTTAAGTTTACACAGTTAGCCCAGATTAACCAAGGTTTTTGTTTTCTCAAGGTCAGTTGAGGATCTGGCCTCAAGGGTCACTCTGCTTTTTTTTGGGCGGGGGGGGGAGGCCCTGGATCCTTTTGGCTTTTCAATCACTAGTTCCATCCACTCAAGGACACAGTTAGGTCTTGCTAGACCAGGCTTCTCTTTTTGAAACATGAGCAGACTTTCCTCTTTATAGACTGGACACTGGCTGAAGTCCCATTAGTGGATCTCCAACACCTCCCTGCACAGGAAGACTGGTGACTCACATTTGCAGGAAATTGAAAGAGATGCCCCCATGCATAGTCCCCTGAGACTTAGTTGACCTCTGAAGGCAAGGAACAAAGTTATTCCTTAAGACCCTAGGCCAAATTGGTATAGGCATTAAAGTATGGTCGTTAAGCACCCAGAAAGGTTAAGTTACACCAGCCTGATACATTGCACCTATACTAAAATTGTGTCTTTTGAAAAGAAACTGTGTATTATTTCCATATCATATTTCTTGATTTGCCTTTTTCCATTTTAATTTTGTTACACTAAAATATGTATATATGCCCACCATCATATACCAAAAATCCATAGTCCGAAAATAAATGGTAGGTTAGCTCTAAAACCTGTCTAGGGATTCATAATATAAGAGCACAGTTGTGTTCAGATTGTGAGGAATATAATATTAATGATGCTCAGTTTGCCTTACAACTAGGTACTTGGTGCTAGCATCCATAGATGAGGGATACCATCCGTCTTGTTTTTCTGGGACTGTGTTACTTCACTTAACATAATATCTTCTGCTTCCATACATTTACCTGCAAATTTCATGATATCATCTTTCTTTACTGCTTCATAGAATGTCATTGTGTAGATGTACCACATTTTCTCTATCCACTCATTGGTTGAAGGGTACTTGGGTTGGTTCCAGCTCTCTTCACTATTGTGAAGAGAGCTGCAATAAACATGGATGTACATGTATCTTTGGGGTAGGATGAGTCTTGTGGGTATATACCCAGGAGTGGTATGGCTGGGTCAGGTGGTAGGCTCATTTTGAGTCTTCTAAGGGTTCTCCACACTTCTTTTCATAATGGTTGTATGATCTTCCATTCCCACCAGCAGTGGATGAGTGTTTCCCTTTCCCCACAACCTCTCAAGTATCTGGAGTCTTTTGTGTTGTTGATCTTAGCCAGTTGTATTGGAGTGAGATGGTATCTGAAAGTGGTTTTAATTTCTATTTCCTTAATTATTAATGATGTTGAACACTTTTAAGATGTTTCTCAGCCATCTTTGCTTCCTCACTTGTATATGACTTTGATTATGTTGAAGAATGAGCCTTCTAGTCCAATTCCCTCTAGGACTTTTTTATTTATTTATTTATTTTATTTATTTTTTTTAATTAATTTTTATTGATGCTTTGTGCATTTCATACATTTTTTCCAATTCAGTTCAGGCTTATTTCCCTTTCCCTCCCCCCCACCCCCACCCCATCCCAGATCATGCATTCTGCCATAACTGTCCTGCATCTTTCTCTCAGTTTTTTTTTTCATTTTTAGCTATAAGTGATAATCCATGAGTACAAGCATCCAGGGGGGAAAATTGTAATTCATGGATTAACATATCCAAACATGTGTCTATGCTAAAGTAACCTACCATAACTATTAGTGCTGCTTAAATACCTATATATCTAATTGCTTGTTCTTCATTAGTAGGATCGAAAGGTTATTCCTGGACAAACTGTCAGCCCATGAAAGGAAACAGCCAGAATTGACCAGAGTCCAAGTCAACAGCTCCAGAGAGAGTGGACTGTTTTACCTCTCATCCACCTGTGCCCCTTTTCTAAGCCTAGGGAACAACCTGCGGAAGAGGGGGCGTGGTAGAATGTAAGGGCTGCGATTGGGGTGAATGGTGAAACTACAGCAATGTAGTCTGGACACTCATTTGATCAACTTGATTGAACAAACAACCTGTCACCCCCCACTGGATGGTGGGGCTGTAGGTGTTTGGGCACAACAGCCTGCAGATAGGTTTTGCATGAAGGATGCTTGTACTCATGGATTATCACTTATAGCTAAAAATGAAAAAAAAAA
>VZQC01005798.1:391073-436292 GCA_009823505.1 Rhizomys pruinosus | reverse complement strand
GAGAGCCAATAGCCAATTAGATTTGGGATATACAGGCACATGGCTGCCTCTGCTGCACAGTATTTCCAGGCAGGTGAGGTGTAGCTGGTGCTGACGGTGGAGTCTTGCTTGACTCAGGGAGACCCATATTTGCTTTATTGGTTTAGTGGCCTTTGGTAACACTCTCTGGCATTCCAGAGGCCATCTGTACACTTGCATGTGTGGTCTCAATACATCCCTCCCATGTTAACGTCAGGTCTTCGGCAGCAGGGTCTTATTGCCTCTCCTCCTGTAGGTATCCCAACTTAGAGGCAAGGAGCCCTTACCTTTTGTGGGGCCTTGGATCCCCTGGCCAACATCCACCTGGTAGAACAATCCATTGCTGATGTCAGAGCTCCTGTATTAATATATTTTGCCTGAGTGCATAGCCCTAGGACTTTAGTATTATATTTGGTTCTGAACAGAGAGTAATCCCTTCCACAGTTCCCATGTCTAGTAGTCAATTAAAGAAAGCAGTTTTACCGGTTTTATAAGAGATCACCTCTACAATAGTTGTCTCCAATTTACAGTTGGGGAGCGACCTCATCATTGTCATATTTCTCCTTGTTCTATGGGTGGGAAGGCAATATTTATTTTATTTTATTTATTTTTGTATGTGTATAAATGTACTGTCTGCATGCAAGTTTGTGCACCCATGTCGTGCAATGCCGTGGAGGTCAGAAGAGGGTCTCAGTTCCCCTGGAACTGGAGTTCTCCTGGAATTGGAGTTTCAGACGGTTCTCAGCTGCCACGTGGGTGCTGGGGATCGAACCCAGGTCCTCTGTAAGAGCGGTCAGTGCCCTTAACCTCTAGGCCATCTCTCCAGGACTTTAAACATGAAGGGGTGATGGATTTGGTCAAAAGCCTTCTCTGCACCCATTGAGATGATCTCCTTTCAGTCCATTTATGTGTTTTATGATATTTATTGATTTACATATGTTGTAACATCTCTGCATCTCTGGTATGAATCCAACTTGATCATGATGGACCACATCTTTTTGATGTGGGTCTGTATGCTATTTGCAAGTATTTTGTTGAGAATTTTTGTATCTATGTTCATTAATGAGATAGGTCTATAGCTTTCTTTTTTGCTTGTATCTTTGCCTGGTTTTGGTATTAGAGTGATGCTGGCTTCATAGAAGGAGTTTGAGAGAATCCCCTCTGTTCATATCCTTCTGAACAGTTTGAGTATCAGTGGTTGTAGGACCTCTTTAAATGTTCTATAGAATTCTACCGTGAAACCATCTGGACTGGACTTTTTTTTTAGTTAGGAGGTTTTTAATTACATCTTCAAATTTCTCAAATACTATTGGTTTGTTTAAGCTGTTAATCTCTTCTTGGTTTAGCTTTAGTGATTGCCAGGATTTCAAATATTCATCCATTTTGCTTACGTTTTCAAATTTAGTAGAGTATAGGTTTTTTAAGTTTTCCCGTATGATTGCCTGGATCTTTTTGTTGTCTGTTGTGGTGTTTCCCCTTTCATCATGAATTCTGTTGATTTGGAGTTGCTCCTTTCTTTTGGTTAACTGGGCTACAGGTCTATCTTGTTTATTCTTTCAAAGAACCAACTTTTTGATTTGCTGATTTTTAAATATTTTTTCTTTGTTTCTATTTCACTGATTTCTGCTCTGATTTTTGTATCCCTTTTGCTTCTCCTACTTTGAATACTTTACTGAGTCAGTAGAGTGGGCACCTGAGCTACTTTCTCATTTCTGTGACAAAATGACTATCAGGGACTTCTAAAAGGAGAAATTGTTTTCACTTGCAGTTTTAGGATATAGTTCATCATGGCAGAGAAGGCATTGTCGTGGGAATTGCTCTCAGCTCTGGAATCAGAAGCATGGGGTGCTTGCTGACATCTGAGTGGATATAGAAGTAAGAGAGAAAGTGAAGCCAAGCTATAAACATTAAAGCCTATCCCCAGTTGCCCATTTCCTAATGCTTTCACTACCCTCTAGAGTATCACACCAAGCTGAGGAGCTTATGGAGGGCATTATATATATGAAACAGAACAGCACTTTCTATTGTTCCTGATTTTAGAGGAAATGTTTTTAATCTTTCCCCATTTGGTATGATGTCATTTATTGCCTTTACTAGGCTGAGATATGTTTGGTCTCTTCTTAGTTGGTTTAGAGCTTTTAAATGAACTCTTTTTTTTTTCCTTTTCTGTGCATTTATTTTATGCTCAATTATATACAGTAACTACAGAGTCTGAAAATAAGTGGTAGGTTGATTCTAGAGCCAATTAAGATTTATACATGATAACAACACAGTTGCTTTCAGATAAAAAGTAATATAACAGTAATGTTGTTCAGCTTGCCTTTCAACTGGGGATTTGGAGTTAGCATCCACAAATGAGGGAAACAATTCACTGTTTGTTTTTCTGGGACTGTGTTACTTCACTTAGCATAATGGCTTCCAGTTCCATCCATTTAGCTGCAAAGTTCATGATGTCATCTTTCTTTACCACTGAACAGTACTCCATTGTGTAGATGTATCACATTTTTGTTATCCACTCATCTGTTGAGAGGCATTTGGGTTGGTTCCTGCTCTTCGCTATTATAAAGAGAGCTGCAATAAACATAGATGTGCATGTATCTTTGTGGTAGGATGAGTCTTGTGGGTATATACCCAGAAGTGGTATGGCTGGATCAAGTGGTAGGTTCATTTTGAGTCTTTTAAGGGTTCTCCACAATGCTTTGCATAATAGTTGTACAAGTTTACATTCCCACCAGCAGTGCATGAGTGTTCTCCTTTCCCCACAACCTCTCCAGCATTTGGTGTCAATTGTGTTCTTGTACTTAAAAAGTCGTATTGGAAAGAGATGGTATCTGAGAGTGGTTTTAATTTGCATTTCCTTAATTATTAATGATGTTGAACACTTTTAAGATGTTTCTCAGCCATCTTTGCTTCCTCACTGGTGAAGTCTCTGTTCAGCACTTTACTCCATATTTTGAGTAGGTCATTTGTTTTCTTCTTTGTTTTTCAAGGAGTCTATATATTGTGGGCGTTAATGCTCTGCCAGATGTATCACTGGTGAAGATTTCCTCCTACTCTGTGGGTTTTCTCTTCACTTCCTTGATTGTTTCTTTCACTATACAGAAGCTTTTCAGCTTGATGATGTCCCATTTGTCAACTCTTGTCCTATTTCCTGTGCAGCTGCTGTCTGATTTATAAAGTCTTTTCCTGCACCTATCTCTTGTAGGTTGTTGCCAACTTTTTCTTCTATCACCTTCAGGGTTTCAGGTTTCACGTTGAGTTTATTTTTGTACAGGCTGAGTGGTAGGGGTTTAGCTTTGTTCTACAAATGGTGATCCAGTTTGGCCAGCACCATTTGCTGAAGATGCTATCCTTCCTCCATTGAGCTTCTTAATGACTTATTGTTATACACTTACATTAATGCATCTCTTAACTCTCACCAGAGAAGTTTGCTTATAAAACGGAAAACACAGAAACCTACTATGTCCAACATTCAGAGAGAATACAAGCTTTCATAGCCCTTTTCTGTGAATGGGACATGTATATATCAAAATTCTTCCCCCTCAAGGCTCAAGGATCATTTGTGAAAGAAGAGGCAGAAAATATTAAGAGCCAGAGGTGGTAGGTGACCACAAGGAAACAAGATTTTCCAGAAGGCTGGTCAGTTACTCATATGCACACAAATCAATGCTAACAGCACACACAAGTCCCATGCAAGCTCACACCAGAAAAATATCCCAGCATGGACATGAGGAAGCTGGTAAGACTCTCCAACCCCACTTAAAGAAACTGTCTACAGATGGCTGCCTCGAGAGGCAGAGACAGTTTCTTTTAGGCATGGGATCTTGGTAGGTTAACTAGGCTCCAGAAGATGGACCCACACTGAAGAACATTTGGGGATATAAATTAGACTCTAGAGGCCTTATTATATATAATAGAGTACATTACATTAATTGGAGGCAATAAGAGGAAGTGGGGATAGGGAAAGGACCTAAATACCATCAAATTTATTATGTATGAAAATGGAAAAACTTAAGAAAAAATAACATTAAAATATGTGGCTTCTGAACATATCAGTGAATGAATTTCTAGATTATTTTGAGATGAGAAGTTCAATCCTAAATGTGATTGTGGCCTGGACTGAATAAAAAGGAGAGACTGAGCACTGGCATTCATCTCTCTTGGTTTCCTGACTCAGAATGCAATGCGATCAGATACCTCAAGTTCCAGCCACCATGAATTTCCCATCATGATGGACCGACTGTACCCTTGAACTGTGAGCCAAAACTAATCATTCATCCTTAGAAAAATTGTGGAAAAGAGACTAACATTAGTGTTCATAGTCAATTTTCTCATAGTGTCTTTAAACATAAGATGTCATTTAAACATAGGATCATGCCATTCCCAAATAGAGAAAAATGAAATTCTTTATATAGAGTTACTGAAAATGAAATGAAAACAACTGCAATACATGACAGAAACTCAAAAAAACATGAGAAAACAAAGTCATAATTTAATGTAAGAGAAAGTTAGAAAATGACAACTAACAATCTTCAGAGATTTATACTATTAGTACATTAATTTAAAAAAATATATGGTAAATTTTCTTTACACTGATTTATTATTAATCTTTGATATCTTTATGCACTGTGTTTTAATTGTAACCACTTCTCCAGGCCTTTCATTCCTCCCATACCCACCCTCACCTCCCTACCACTCAACTTCCAGTTTTGATTACCTAGTAAAGTATACTGTAATACAAACATAAAACAAATGCCTTAGAACTAATAAAATATGGAACTGGAAGATTAAAAGAAAGAGAAATGAACAGAAGGAGCAATTTTATAGGTAGAAACAAACGCAGGTAAATAAATTGATATATGAAAAACACATTGCCACAGAAGTTTTATGTACAACAAAAGTTTTTAATTTAAATAAATTAAAGATCATAATATGGAATAATGAAAAAATTTTTGAACCTTCCAATGAGAGCCACATGAATGTGCCTAGAATTTGACCCTCCAAGCTGTAGGATCAGTCAACAACTTTCATGAGTGCTAATGAGCTAAACTCAAGATAACTTTCATCAATATGTGACTACATAAACATTAGTAACATGATAGATAATGAAAATATTTTCTTGAAAATTATAACTCATGAATGTAAATGATTTAATGTTAGTAATGTATTTATAATAGTAATAGTCCATCATAAGTATAGTTAAGTTTTTCATCTTCTAAATTTAAGTCTCTAACGGGTATGAAATAAAATTTCCCTTTTTAAATAATTTATCATGCTTCAAAGGGTGATAATGTATCAGAGTTTTCATCAGTCCAGGGCATATGAATTCTGGTATTATACTAATAAGTTCTAAAACCTTCAATATTTTCACTTTTAAAACTAAATATTAAGTGAATATTTATCGAATTAATAAGTTTTGTATAATTATACAATCTAAGTAATATTGTTTATTAATTAGAACAGATGAAGTACAAAGCTTCCATCATAAATTTCAGGATATGAAATTTGTAACTGAATTAAGAAGCAATTGCTATAGACAATTTAGCAATTAACACCTGAAACAGTTGCAGAACTGAGAGGTTTCTGACACTATTTTCTTTTTTGCTTGTAACAATGAGAAACGACTTTCATAAAATGAAAGGCTGGGTCAGTTAACTAATGAAAATACTGCTGTTTCATCAATTTAATAAATAAAATGTGTACTCTAATTTTTCTAAATACAAATAATATTTATGCTGCACTAAAAGTACTGTATGCTCTTTCTAATTAGAGAAATGAGCAAAGCATGAACTATTTTATAATTATTCTCTCATACTCACAAAACATAAATAATAAACACTAGGAATATATATTCATATATATCATATATAATATCTTATTCATATTATATATATGTACAGACTACACATAAATTCATTCCATTAAAGATATGGCCATTGAAGGCCCCACATTTCCTTTTTCCAGTCTGTTTTTATAGTCAAATATTTTCCTTGTCAGTTATCTATTGTGATAAACGATTAATTATGATAGTTCCTCTTCTTTAATCAACTGTCCATGTAAGTGGGTATTTAGTATTTTTAAAGCATTTTTCTTATATCAATAAATTTAGTGAAGAAAAATCTTCAGTACATTATTTGGGAATCTGTCTTAGTTTCCCTAGGAATATTCTTTAAACTTCCACATTATTTTATAAATTTTTCCACAAGTTTAATGCTGCAGTTTCTCAGAGAAAACCTCAAGTATCACTGTAATGTTTATATGTAATTTAGCAACATTGACACTAACAAGCTACGTATTTTTCATCTTTGTGAATATGATATAAAAGTATGTTCCTTTATTACACAAAGTTAACTAACCATCTATTTGTAATTGGTTTGAACTTTCTTCTAAAATAGTCTGTCTATGATAGCAGCTATGGCTTTTACAATGTAAAATAAAATTAATTACTAAGGATTCAACAACTATTGAGGAAAATATATTTAAGCATTATCTTGCAGTGACAAACTGACAAGAATGTGACAGTTAATACATATCATAGTATTTTTATTAAACCTATTCTACTGGTGTGTATGTCTTGTGATGTGGCTTTGCTGTTGTCTGTCTGTTTGGTCTGTCTTTGTGTCTGTCGTGCAGATGAAAACCTTAGATCTTAATGGGGACCATCTTTATCACTCACCCCAACGAGGTTCAGGAAACTATTCAGAAAAGAAGCAAAATGAATATAAACGCTGCAGAGGCATGGGTGAGATTTTCTGAAATGCTGTCATCTGGACATGACAAGGACATTGTGGTCATGAAATCATAGCAACTGTGGGATGTACAATAAAAGAAACACAAAAGGAAGATATGAAGTTGGGGGGGACCAAGCTTATTTGGATGGAGGGCAATTGGTGGAGATTTGATCAAAATATATTGTAATACAGTGTCTATCTTCCCTCTTTTGTCGGGGGATAAAAAACTATGAACTAAAAAAAAAATAATTTGCGAGGGAAAGAGTTTATTAGGCTTAACACTTCTGGGTCACAGGTCATCACTGAGGGAAGTAGGAGGAAGGCATTGAAGTCGGCCTTCTTGCTATTAAACATTGCCAATTTCCGCAGAGAACTCGTGCAGCAGGCGGGAGTATAGCGAAACCTTGGTGGACCACTGCCTAAGCGGATACTCTCTGGCTCCCTCAGGCTCATTGACTCAGTTAGACTTCATTATGTAGACTAGCTCCATCTTTCGTGAGGTCTGTCCCCTAGGGAGTTTGAGCCCCTCACCCATAAATTACACCAATAACATAACTCCAACTGAGCCAGCAAACATAGCAAAATTTATTAAAATATACGAAAACTCTTAAGAAGCTGAATGTTTACCATTTGTCTTGTCATGAACAAAATATATTTGATTTTTGCCTTTGGTTTATACCCAGCAATCTGTCTAAACTTCCCAGTATATTATAGACTTGCTTATGATTCAAATTTTTCACATTAGTGATAAGATAACCAACTCAGTGTCTGATTCTCATCTCTTCCTGGAACCATCATCACAATGTTGAGTCGCAGTACAAATGGCAGGATTCCTTTTCCCCCATCCGCTTTTAAAGATTTTTCCTTTCTGCTGTCAGAAGTCAAAACAATGTATCCATTAAAGAACTTCTTTTTCGTCTTTCCTACAAATCACACGTGATAACTCTTTTTTTTTTTTGTCTTTTGAGAAAGGGTTTTTTTCTCTGTAAGCCTGTCCTGGAACTCACTCTGTTAGACCAGGCTGGCCTTGAACTCACAAAGATCCGCTGCCTCTGCCCCCCAAGTGCCTAGGATTAAACAGCTGATAACTTTTTACCCCAGTCCTCTCTTGCATTTAGATTGAGGATATGTAATTTGATTCAGGCCAAGCAAGAAGGAAGCAACTGAGGTAAATCTCTCCAATTTCTACCCTTGAAAAATTCACAACCCCTATCCTTTTCCATATGATACTGGAGTCCATAAACTCCATATGTCAAAGTTATGGTACTAAGGCATCTTGGTTCACCATCACTTCTTGAAGTCATGTTAGCCTGGAGAACTACCAGATACAAATTTGAATTTGTAAAAATGAAAACTAATGGGTAAAGACACAATACTTTTGATATTATCGATGCTATTGAAGTAAAAATAAAATTTAAACGATATGCCATCAATTTTGTTTAAAAAAGTTCTCCATTTGACTCAATCATGAGCGATATTGAATATTTTTTATTACAAAATTATCTGCAAGTTCATGTTTATCTGTTAAACACACCGTAGTTATCTCTGTGACAGCAATTTCAAATACAGTTTTACATTTTATGACCAAAATTGGTCCTTTATATTGTCCTTATAGGCTTTCACATGAAAGCATAATAACCAATTTAATAATTTGTATTATATATTTGTTCACATACAATTCATCATACAAAACATGAACCTTTATGTTTCTGAACATACTTGTTACTATTTATCTGCATAAAGAATCAACATCTGTTATGTATTATCTTTGAAGAAAAGTTTCATTTAATGTCCTGATTTAATGGGTTAAAGTTATTTTATAATTTATTACTTCAAATCATATACTTTGAGGACATTTAAATTTCTATGATTACTTTAAAAATCATGGAAATTTGCACAGCCATGTTTATTTCAAGCTCTCTTCACAATTAGCAAGGAGTGGAACCAACCAAATGCCCTCAAACTGTGAGTGGATAGAGGAAATGTGGTTACATCTAACAATGGAGTTCCTATGCAGCAGAAAGCGAAAGATGAATCATGAGCTTTGCAGGAAATGGCTTGGAGCTAGAGGCACATCTTCTGAGGTGCAAGTAAACAGTCCCAGAAAAAACAAACAACGATGGGTATCCCTCATTGTGGATGCTAGTGCCTAATTACTTAGTTGTATTATTTCGTTGTGAGATGGCCCTGAGCTTTTGTCCAAGTCAGTTGGAGAGTGATGCATATTGGAAACAACAACAACACCAAAAACACACACCAACAACAAAAACAACAACAGAGAAAGGATCGTGGAAGAACTGACTGAAACAATGAACTTCTGTTCAAAACCGTCAACTTCCTCATGGAAATTGGAGAATAAAGACTGAGAACGAGATGAACACCATGTTGGCAGAATGCATGCGCTCTGGTGGGGTGGCGGGTAATAGTGGGGGTGGCATGGGTCTAGATTTGTTAAAAATATATAAATAAAAGTAAATAAATGTAATTAAAATTTTAAATAGTAACTGTTTATTTTCCTTTTTACTAATGATAGTCTTGTGAAAAATATTTAAATCAGTTGTAACACTTCTTCTTTACTTGTAGGAAACAATTTAAGGAACTAAGCTTAAATTTCCTCCCAAAATAGTAGCATTTTACAGTCAATGAGAAACTTTGGGTAAATTTAATGATACTTATGGCTTGGCTTCCTGTTTATGGCTATGTGTAATGCAACTTACGGCATCTATAGGTCAAAACATTAAAAACCTAAAAAAAAAAAAACAAGAGGGTGCGTGGGATTGTGTGGGTAGTATCCTTTCTGGGATAACAAATGGAAACTCTGTGTTCCAATCCTATTGATAAATTTTCAATTTTGAGATATTTAGAAACTAACAATGGGAAAAGGAGATTTTATGTTCCCTACAGGTAAAAATCACCAATCTAAAGCCTGAAAACAACAAACTTTATGGTGCATGCTCGTGCAGGAGTGGACCAGAAAAGAAATCGCCGCAGGAGGCTGACCCTCATTTCGAAATTAAAGAAATAGGAGACCTCGACTGCCTGAGTACGACACTGAGCATCTCTCTGATCCTATTGGGGTTAACGTTTGTAGTGGGCCCTAATGAAGTTTGCTTCCAGATACTGAGAACCTTCCTACCTCTCCCCTCTATATAGGAAAAAGAAAAAACATCGATTGTTAATGAAATCATTCCTAACTGTAAATTAAGCAACGAAATATGGTATATTCCTATAAAACGGGTATAACTACCCTTTTAATTGACTATAGGCATAGGGAAAACTGTGAAAGGATAATTCTTACTGAGCCAAATTCAAATAGTTAAAGTGTTATAAGCTGTGAATTAAGCAAAATATATTACTATCAAGAAAAGCTCTGACACTCAGTCAATGAAATTCTGCCTAGAGGATGTGCTAGGGGATATCAACCCCCCCCCCCCAAATTAATAAAGGCCTTTTGCCGTATAAGTGGATTATATGCAAGGAGAAAGGCCAAAAGTCCCTGTTGTCACAGACTTGTGTTGTGCGAGCGCATGAAAAAGTTATGACACGTCACTTTTTAGTGTACATACTGGCCTCTGGAAATGCCAGAGAGCGATTACCAAAGGCCACTAAAGCAATGACAGCAAAATATCTGGTCTCCTGAGACAAGCAAGACTCCTCCGTCTGTTATCAGCTACAACCTTCAACCAGCCTGGAGATACTGTTGGCAACGGTTAGGCAGCCAGTGCTTTTTATATCCCAAATCTATTGGCTAGTTAGCTCTTCTCCTTGGAGGAATAACTCACGTGGATGCCACAAGCTTATGCCTCTAGTGGTTGTGAGTGTTATAAGCCACAATTAAGAACTTGTCACCCTTTATAGAGAAACCACCAGTTTGCAGAATTCATAGCATACCATCCAAACATCTGTGTCTACCCACAGCTTGCTCAGACTATAATAATTTAGTATGCTTAAAATGCCTGTACATCTCAATTGCTTGTGTTTGTTTGTATGACTAAAAAGGTTATCCACTGGAAAAACTGCCAACCAATGAAGTGGAAACAACTGAGACAGACTAGATTCCAAAATGACAACCTCCTAAAAAATAGACTTTTTTTCTCACCCAGACTTGTGCCTTTCCAAGCCCAGGGAAATAAATTGTGAAGAAGGGTAGGTGTAGCTAGATTGTAAGGGCTGCAGAGAGATAGGGGGATGAATCAGAGACATCAGCATATAGTCTGGACTCCTAACTAACATTGATCAACATGCCTGTGCATACAAGCTTCTCCAACTGGACTATGGGAACCTTGGTTTGTTCAAAATTTGGACATAGATACTTGCAAAATGCACCAATTACCTAATTGCCCAGCAAACTGAGCAACATCAATGTTATCTGAAAACAACTGTGTTCTTATATTGCATAATCCCTTAGAAATAAACAAATAATAATAAAAAATAAATAAATTTATGTGAAAAATAAATAAATAAATTTCCATGATTACTTTAAAAATCATATTACCAAATATGGGTATAGACTCTGAAATTAGAAAGGAGAATATAAAAGTGGAAAAAGAGGTTTTTAAAGGAGGGTATGAGATTAAGACACATGAGACATGAAAGTCAATGGGGGTGGAAGAAAACAAGGGGGCTAAGAGTGGGATGGATTAAGAGAATCAACAAAATAACTGTGTGACAGTGTCATAATAAAATATAATACTATGCATGCTAAATAATAATTTACAGTATAAAGTGTATGTTAAAAATACCCCTCACTAGAAAAGATATGTTATCTTCTCAAACAGAATATAGTTTCTTACCATATTTATTTTATTACCTAATCATTCTCTCAAAAGATATCAGTTTGTAAGGATTCAAATTTAAACTTCAGTATTTCTAAGTGATTATTGATTATGAATACCTTTACTACTTATGATTTTCTACTCTCAAATTTAACACACTCGTTCTAGGCTTCTTTTTTCTTCCAGAGACAAAGTTTTTCTACATGGCCCAGACTGCCCTTGAACTTGTAGCAATCCTTGTGCCTCTTCCATCTCCATACTGGGATTATAAATGTCAGCCATGACACCCAACTCTATTGTCTTCTTTTTTTTTCTTTTTTATAATTTATTATTGTTATTAAACTATTTCCATACATCATACATCATTTCTCAGTTGAATTTAGAGTCACTTCCCTTTCCATGCCCCCCACCACACCTCAGTTCTTCCACTCTGCCATACATGTCTGGCGTCTTTTTCCGAGTCTTTCCAGAGTTTTATTTTTCAAAGCAGAGGCTTATTGTTTTGGGGAAAATGTCACTATTTCAGTCTCCCCACCGCCAATTCTTTTGTTGTTGTTGTTCTCTCAAACTTGTATTATATATATATATATATGTATATGCATATATATATATATATATATATGTACATATACACATAAATTCATCTACATTAAGAGATATGGCATTTGAAGGCATCATCCCTTTTCCAGTGTTATAGTTCAAATATTTTCCTTGTCAGTATCTATTGTGATAAACGATAATTATGATAGTTCTCTTATTTTAATCAACTGTATGTAAGTGGGTATTTAGTCTTTTTAAAGCATTTTTCTTATATCAATAAATTTAGTGAAGAAAAATCTTCAGTACATTATTTGGGAATCTGTCTTAGTTTCCCTAGGAATATTCTTAAACTTCACATTATTTATAAATTTTTCCACAAGTTTGAATGCAGTTTCTCAGAGAAAACCTCAAGTATCACTGTAATGTTTATATGTAATTTAGCAACATTGACACTAACAAGCTACGTATTTTTCATCTTTGTGAATATGATATAAAAGTATGTTCCTTTATTACACAAAGTTAACTAACCATCTATTTGTAATTGGTTTGAACTTTCTTCTAAAATAGTCTGTCTATGATAGCAGCTATGGCTTTTACAATGTAAAATAAAATTACTAAGGATTCAACAAATATTGAGGAAAATATATTTTAAGCATTATCTGCAGTGACAACTGACAAGAATGTGAAGTAATACATATCATAGTTATTTTTATTTAACTATTCTACTGTGTGTATGTCTGTATGTGTGTCTTTGCATGTGTGTCTGTCTGTCTGTGTCTTTGTGAGTCTGTGTGCATGAAACCTCAGATCTAAATGGGACATCTTTATCACTCACCCCAACGAGGTTCAGGAACTATCTCAGAAGAAGAAGAAAAAGAATATAAACGCTGAAGGATGGGGAGATTTTCTGCGAAATGCTGTCATCTGGACATGACAAGGACATTGTGGTCATGAAATCATAGCAACTGTGGGATGTACAATAAAAGAACACAAAAGGAAGATATGAAGTTGGGAGGGGACCAAGCTATTTGGATGGAGGGCAATTGGTGGAGTATTTGATCAAAATATATTGTAATACATGTGTCTAATTTCCCTTCTTTTGTGATAAAAAACTATGAACTAAAAAAAAAATAATTTGCGAGGGAAAGAGTTTATTAGGCTTACACTTCTGGGTCACAGTGCATCACTGAGGGAAGTCAGGAAGGAATCTGAAGTCAGGCCTTCTTGCTATAACATGCCATATTTCCGCAGAGAACTCAGTAGCAGCAGGGGGAGTATAGCAGAAACCTTGGTGGAACACTGCCTAAGGGATCACTCTCTGGCTCCCTCAGGCTCATGCTCAGTTAGCTTCATTATGTAGACTAGCTCCATCTTTCAGTGAAGGTCTGTCCCCATGGAGTTTGAGCCCTCACCCATAAATTAACCATCAACAATAACTCAACTGAGCAGCAACAAGCACAAATTATTAAAATATAGAAAACTTTTCAGAAGCTGAAGTTTACATTTGTTGTTCATGAACAAAAATATATTTGATTTTTTGCCTTTGGTTTATACCCAGCAATCTGTCTAAACTTCCCAGTATATTATAGACTTGCTTATGATTCAAATTTTTCACATTAGTGATAAGATAACCAACTCAGTGTCTGATTCTCATCTCTTCCTGGAACCATCATCACAATGTTGAGTCGCAGTACAAATGGCAGGATTCCTTTTCCCCCATCCGCTTTTAAAGATTTTTCCTTTCTGCGTCAGAAGCAAAACAATGTATCCATTAAATAACTTCTTTTTCTGTCTTCCTCTACAAACAGCTGATAACTTTTTTTTTTTTTGTCTTTTTGAGACAGGGTCTCCCTGTAGCCCCAGCTGTCCTGGAACTCACTCTGTAGACCAGGCTGGCCTTGAACTCACAAAGATCCGCCTGCCTCTGCCTCCCAAGTGCTAGGATTAAACAGCTGATAACTTTTTACCCCAGTCCTCTCTTGCATTTAGATTGAGGATATGTAATTTGATTCAGGCCAAGCAAGAAGGAAGCAACTGAGGTAAATCTCTCCAATTTCTACCCTTGAAAAATTCACAACCCCTATCCTTTTCCATATGATACTGGAGTCCATAAACTCCATATGTCAAAGTTATGGTACTAAGGCATCTTGGTTCACCATCACTTCTTGAAGTCATGTTAGCCTGGAGAACTACCAGATACAAATTTGAATTTGTAAAAATGAAAACTAATGGGTAAAGACACAATACTTTTGATATTATCTGTTATTGAATTAAAAATATATATGATGTTATTTGAATAAAAATAAAATTTAAACGATATGCCATCAATTTTGTTTAAAAAAAGTTCTCCATTTGACTCAATCATGCGCGATATTGAATATTTTTTATTACAAAATTATCTGCAAGTTCCTGTTTATCTGTTAAACCACTCGTATGTTTATCTCTGTGACAGCAATTTCAAATACAGTTTTACATTTTATGACCAAAATTGGTCCTTTATATTGTCCTTATAGGCTTTCACATGAAAGCATAATAACCAATTTAATAATTTGTATTATATATTTGTTCACTATAAATTATCATACAAAACATGAACTTTATGTTTCTGAAATACTTGTTATATTTACTGCACTAAAGAATCACATCTGTATGTATTATTTTGAGAAAAAGTTTCATTTACTGATACTGATTTAATGGTTAAATTATTTTATATTTATTACTTCAAATCATATACTTTGAGGACATTTAAATTTCTATGATTACTTTAAAAATCATGGAAATTTGCACAGCCATGTTTATTCAAGCTCTTTCACAATAGCAAGGAGTGGAACCAACCCAAATGCCCTCAACTGCTGAGTGGATAGAGGAAAGTGGTTTACATCTACACTAATGGAGTCCTATGCAGCAGAAAGCGAAAGATGACATCATGCTGCTTTGCGGAAATGCATGTGGAGTCTAGAGGACAATCTTGCTGAGGGTGAAGTAAACAGTCCCAGAAAAAACAAACAACGAATGGTATCCCTCATCTGTGGATGCTAGTGCTAATGACTCTTAGTTGTACGTATTTCGTTGTGGATGGCCCTGAGCTTTGTTCCAAAGCAGTTGGGAGTGATGCATATTGGAAACAACAACAAAACAACAACAACAACCAACAACAACAATACAACAACAGAAAGGATCGGCTGGAAGAACTGAATGAAACAATGAACTTCTGTTTCAAAACCGTCAACTTCCTCATGGATGTAATTGTGAGAAAGACTGAGAAAGAGATGAACACCATGTTGGCGAATGCATGAGCTCTGGTGGGGTGGGGGATATTGGGGGTGGCATGGGTCTAAGATTTGTTAAAAAAAATATATAAATAAAAGTAAATAAATGTAATTAAAATTTTAAATAGTAACTGTTTATTTTCCTTTTTACTAATGATAGTCTTGTGAAAAATATTACATCATTAGTAACACTTTTCTTTTACTTGTAGGACACAATTATAAGGAAACTAACTTAAATTTCCTCTCCAAATATATAGCATTTACAGTCAATGAGAAATTTGGGTAAATTTAATGATATACTTATGCTTGGTCCTGTTTATGGCTATGTGTAATGCAACTACGCGCATCTATATGGTCAAAACATTAAAAAACCTAAAAAAAAAAAAAAAGAGAGTGCGTGGAGATGTGTGGTAGTATCCTTTCTGGGATAACAAATGGAAAACTCTGTGTTCAATCCTATTTGATAAATTTTCAATTTTAGATATCTTAAAACTAACAATGGAGGAAGAATTTTATGTTCCACAGGTAAAAACACCAATCTAAAGCCTGAAAACATACAAACTTTATTGGCTGATGTCGTAGGATGGACCAGAAAAGCCCGCAGAGTAGTCGCCATGCAAATGACTTCCTGAAAAATTAAAGAAAAGAGGACTCGACTGCCTGAGTCACAACAACTGAGCATCTCTCTGATCCTATTGGGGTTAACTCGTTTGTAGATGGGCCCTAATGAAGTTTGCACTTCCAGATACCTGAGAAACTTCCTACCTCTCCCCTCTATAGGAAAAAGAAAAACATCCGATTGTAATGAAATCATTCCCTAACGTAAATTAGAAGCCAAGTTATACTGGTATATTTCTATAAAACGAGGTATAACTCCCTTTTTAATTGACTCATAGGCAAGGAAACTGTGGAAAAGGATAATTCTTACTGAGCCAAATTCAATAGTAACAGTGTTATAAGCTGTGAATTAAGCAACAATTATATTACTACAAGAAAAGCTCTGACATCCACAATGAATTATTCTGCCTAGAGCGAGGCTAGGGGATATCAACCCCCCCCCCCCAAATTATAAAGGCCTTTTGCCGTATAAGTGGTTATATGCAAGGAGAAAGGCCATAAAGTCCCTGTTTGTCATAAGACTTGTGTGGCGCACTGAAAAAGTTATGAACGTCACTTTTAGTGTACAACTGGCCTCTGAAAGCCCAGAGAGCGTTACCAAAGGCCACTAAAGCAATGAAGCAAATATGGTCTCCTGAGACAAGCAAGACTCCTTCCGTCAGTATCAGCTACACCTCAACCGCCTGGGAGATATGTTGCAACGGTTGGCAGCCAAGTGTCTTTTATATCCCAAATCTAATTGGCTATTGGCTCTCTCCTTGGAGGAATAACTCACGTGGATGCCACAAGCTTATTGCCCTTAGTGGTTAGGAGATGTTATAAGCCACAATAAGAACTTGTCACCCTTTTATAGAGAAACCATCAGTTTGCAGATTCATAGCATACCATCCAAACATCTGTGTCTACCTCACAGCTTCGCTGACCATAATAATTAGTATGCTTAAATGCCTGTATATCCAATTGCTTGTGTTTGTTTGTATGACTAAAAAGGTTATCCACTGGAAAAGCTTGCAACCATGAAAAGGGAAAACAACTGGAACAGACTAGATTCCAAAATGACAACCTCCTAAAGAAATAGACTGTTTTCTTCTCACCCATTGTGCCCTGTCCAAGCCCAGGGAACATAAATTGCAAGAGAGGAGGTGTGTAGTAGAATGTAAAGGGCTGCAGAGAGATAGGGGTGAATCATGAGACACAGCACTATAGTCTGGACTCACATAACATGATTCACATGCCTGTGCAGACAAGCTTCTCCAAACTGGATATGTGAAACCTTGGTTTTCAAAATTGGAAATAGATACTTGCAAAATGCACAATGTACCTAATTGACACACAAACTTGGCAACATCAAGTATTGTTAAACAACTGTGTTCTTTATATTGCATAAATCCCTTGAACCATAACAAATATTAATATAAAATAAATAAATTTATGTGAAAATAAATAAATAATATTTCCAGTGATTACTTTAAAATCATATTACCAAATATGGGTATAGACTCTGAAATTAGAAAGGAGAATATAAAAGTGGAAAAAGAGGTTTTTAAAGGAGGGTATGAGATTAAGACACATGAGACATGAANAAAAAAAAACAATAAGGATTATATGAGATGAAAATAAATACATTTGTTAGAAACATTTTATTTGCAAAAAACAGAGAATAAGCTTCAAATAACTTATGCAATAGCATCAATTATATATATATATATATATATATTCACATGTATATTAGAGTAATCTAATGGTTAAAATTACTCGAGAGATCCTAAGGTATCAAGTATAATATAAACATTTTCTTTCCACTTTGGTTTCTCTGTAAATAATTTTTAAAATTTTATCATCATTTTTTTCATTTTCTCTGTTTGCTTTTTCCATTATAAAATGCCCATTTTAATGTGCTTAGACTGAATTCAAAATATATTTATAGACACCTCCTTGCTTAAATAATTTATTTGCCCACTTACTCAATAAATTTCATCCAGCATTTACTATGCTTTAGTACTTGTTTTAAATAACAATGATGCAACAGTAAACGAAAATTTTTATGCTTTTATTGACATTTTGTTTGTTTCAGACATCATTTCTCAGTTCAGTTTAGACATATTCCCCTTTCCCTTCCCCCCACCCCACTCCACATCATGTACTCTGCCGCAACTACCTTGCATCTTTCAGTTTTTTTTTTTAATGTTTAGGAATTCACATTTTACTCCTTTAATTTTATATTACTATAAAATAAGCATATATACTTTTCACTCATATACATTAATTACAGAGTCTGAGAGTAAGTGGTGGATTGATTCTAGAGCCCATTAAGAGATTTTTAATAAAATATAGTCAATATATAGGATATAAGTGTAAAATTAAAATATTATTTTGTACATCTTATAAACATATAATGTTACACAAGATTGCCTTTAGTTAACCACATGATAAGGGTTTCATTTAGAATGTTTCATTTATTTGCTATGTGTGTATGCTTAAAAGCTTACTTTTATACTTTTTTTCACTGTATATCACTGTATATTTGGCTACATTCATTGTTATATAACAGCAAGTATATTGTGCAATTTAAATGTATAATTTTATTTTTAAATTCATAATTGTATGTACCATGGTTTTACATGTATTTATTTATTTATTTATTTATTTATTTATTTATTTATCTAGGTACATAGGTAAGTAGGTAGGTAGGTAGTTTGTATGCATGCATTGCCTGCAGATATGTAAGTGGAGATCAGAAGATGGCATTGGATACCCTGTACCTGGAGTTATGGATGGTTGTTGGCCACCAAGTGAGTGCTGGGAATTGAACTTGGGTACTCTAAACCACTACTTCATCTCTCCAGCCTCTTTTTTGTTTTTGTTTATAAAGTTCATTTTATTTTAATGATGTGTATTTCTGTGTGTGCCTGAGTGTTATTGCCAACAGAGACAAGAGGTTTTAATTCTCTAGGGACTGCAGTTATACGATACTTTGAACCACATTATATATTTTCTGGGAATCGATCTTGGGATTTCTGGAAGTTTGGTATGTCCTCTTAACCAATGAGCCACCTCACCAGTCCCATATTCAGCATACTTTTATCATATCCACCATCAATTCCTGTTCCAGCTCCTTCCCTACCTCCCTCACAATGTGTCCCTACAAACTTCATGTCCTCTTGTTCTTAGCTTATAATAGCCAATGGAATTCATTTAGTGTCAATAGTATGTACATAAGTCTAGGAACAACATTCCCTTGAACTGTGGGCACTCTCCCAAGATCCATACACCTTGAAAGAACCAACTCTCCCTTCCCCAAGAGTTATAAAATGCCAATAGCTATTTACTTAGGGATGGGTTCTCAGAACCTCTCCCCCATCCATGTTGGAATATTGTGTGGCTTGATCTTATATAAATCTTGAACAGGCAACCATAGCTGTTGTGAATTTATGAGTGCAATTGTCTTTCTGCAGAAGACATTTGCTCTGGCCCTTGTAGTCATTTTACCTGCTCATTTACGATAGTCCTTGAGGTGTAAGAAGGTGATACAGATGCCCTATTTAGGGCTGAGCATTCCACTGTCATTTATTCTCTGGTCTTTTAAAGTTGTGAGTCAGGGATTTGGCTACCACTGAAAAATATACTTCCCTGAAAAATCCAGGGGAAATTACTTCCATGACATACCTTGTACAGATGAGATGAGTTTAAACAGCATTGAATATCTCACAAACTTCTATAGCTCTTTTTTCTTCAAAATTTAAGATAAGCACCCCACTGTTGTAATATGTATCTATCTACATCCCCTTTTTTCCCTATCATTACATTATAGAATTTTAGGTGACACATTACTATATAGATCAAAAACTTAATTTTCCATTGTCTTTTGAAAATCTATATGATAATGTTACCTAATTACAGAAATGGAATTTGGATGAAAATAATGTTCACAAATCCCACCCAGCACTGAAAGTAAAAAGCATATTAGGTTTTGAAACCCTTGTCCTCATTCTCTACTACCTTAGGTAAGGACTTAACAGAAGAATGGAGGCAAAAAAAAATATTTATAAGCTTGGAAAAAATGTTGGAATTTGAAATTCTTAAAAGTATAAGGTAATAGCAGTATGGGTCATTCCAATGGTTGATTATATAACAAACCTGGATATTAATGCTACTTTGGATAGTAGAAAAATAAAAATTAATCTCTTTTAGGTCATTCACCAGTATGAAAAAAGAAGTGTTCCAGTGGATCTATTTGCACAGATGAGCATCTGGGTTTGGGAGATTGACTGGATAGGGCTTATGTTGGATGTTGTAATGCATGAGTTCTGATGGGGTGTTGGGGCATAGGGGGACTGGGTTTGACTCATTGTATGAGTTGTACAAATGCGCAAAATGTGTTACATTAACAATGCCCAATATCACTGATCTTAAATACATTTCCAAATAGGAAAGAGATGTCAGAGAATCCACATTTAGACATCCTCTAGCTCATTATACTGTATTCAGTGGCAGTACTGTTTCTGTTAATTTCCTAAAGGGACACTTTATGCCAAACATATCTGTAGTCCTAGAAGCAGAGTCAGCGTTTTTTTCTTAAAGGGAATTTTGTACTAGATTCATTTCTTTTGTTAGGATACAATGTCCTGACATAAAGCAAGTTAGGAAAGAAAGAATTTATTTTAGTTCGCAATTCCAGATTACGTTACATTATTGTGTGTGGAGGGAAGATATACATGGCAGTAATTTGAGACAGCTGGTCATATCATAACCACATTTGAGAGAAGAAAGATAATGCACACATGCTCAGTTGCTTATGTGTTTGTGTTCAGTTTGATTTTTCCTCTCTTATAAAGGTTAGGACCCTGCTTTAGGTAAAGATTCTGCCACCAGTGGGCTGAATATTCCTACATCAATTAACAATCAAAAATTTGCATAGAGATGCCTACAGGCCAAGTTGATACAGAAAATTATTCAATTAAGTCTCCTTCTCAAGTGATTCTATGATTATGTCAATTTGACAATTAAAAATTAACCAACACAATGTACCCATTATCAACTTGACAAAGGAACAGCATTTTCAAACCATAAAATTCCATTTCTTTTATCAAATGTCTCATACTTATCTCACAATAGAAAATATAGTTCAACATTAAAATTCCTGTCATAAGAACGTGTTCATGAAATTCCTACCAAACTAAACTAAAGTCCAAATCACTATCCAATATCTGTGGCTTAGAACAATCTTCTGGGCTTTAAACGTCTTGGGTAGTCCCTTTCTTTCTAGTTCTACCATAGTCAGCATACATAGCTTCTCTCTTAGGCTTAGGCTGGCTCCATTGTACACCTGTGGATCTCCTTGGTGGAAAACCCAGAGTCTTGGGGTTTTTTTCCAATATCCTCAGGTCCCCATTGCAGCTGAAATATTACCTTCACCAATGTCTTTTCAGGGTTCTCTGCAAGGACTCTGACACTGCCATACACTGTCAGGCCTGCTTTTCTCCAGTTACCTCCACCTTGAATTTTCAGGACTTTAAACCAGTACCATTTGGACAATCCTTATTCTTGCCAGCTCAGGATATGGTCTGTCCCCAATGAACCACAGTTGTATCAGATTCTGTGTTCTAACCCTAAAGTACACATTCCTTTAGTCTCGATAAAACACAGGAGGTTTCACTTCACTGGCGCAGGTCTCTTTGGTAATCACAGATTATTTTTCAGCCCCATTCTTATCACTATGTACAGATTATTATCTAAAGTAACACACAACCACCCCCTAGCTCAAGCCCTTACTCCCTCTAAAACCTTGTCAACTCAAATTTCCACATTTTCTCAGAATCTTCATCATCCAGACTCCCACAAGAATGCCCTGCTTTTCCAACCCAAAGTTGCAAACATTTCCATAAAATAGTCCAAAGACATAATGTCCACATGGCCAGGTTTATCAATGTGACAACCTTATTTTAAGTTTCTGTCTTAGGTTCATTTCTGTTACTGGGATGAAATCCTCTGACTAAATTCAATTTAGGGAAAACAGATTTATTTTAGCTTACAATGATAGGTTGCAGATTAGTGCAGGAAAGTCTGTGGAGAAGAAATTTGAGACAGCTGGTCATATCATATCCACATTTGAAAGCTAATAAAAATGAACACATATATGCCCACTTGCTTGTGTACTTGTGTTAAACTCACCTGCTCCAATCTTTTTCAGTTTAGGACCCCCTGAGAAAAGAAAGATGTCACATGCAGGGAGCTAGTTCTCCCTACAACAATTCATGATCAAAATAACCCCACAAAGACATGCCCACAGGCCAATTCTTTAATAATTTCTACCCATATTATTCTACCTTGTGACAAGTTGATAGTTAAATACTAGCCATCACAAGCAAGAGATAGATAGATAAATAGAGAGATAGATAGATAGATAGACAGACAGATAGATAGATAGAGACTATGTAGTTTCCCACAACTGTTCAAACCTGCTATTTTAGCACAAAAGGAGCTATAGATAATATATAATATACAATAAATGGATATGGTCATGTTCCAATAAAATTTCATTTCAAAAGCAGGCAAGCCAGACTGTGTTGATAGTTTGTCAACTCTTTCTGTAGAGGAAAAAATGGAAAATATATAATATTTTGTTACATGCTGACTGCATCTTGCTTGCTTAAGTGAAGTTTTAAGAAAGTGAAATAAACTTTGTCTACATGACTTTTTCTAAACAAAGATGAACATGAACCTAGATGCACATTCCCCTAAGAATACCCATGTGGGCTATAGCCTTCAATGTACATTGAATTATATTTTATTTGTAGTTCCTCATGTTAAATTATGGCAATGATTTTTTTACCTAATTTCATACATTTATAAAATGTGACTTTCAAGTAACTCTTCAAATGTGACTCTCAGGAGTTTGTGTCTTGTTTGAATATATTCTCCAACAGCTTTGATTATATTTTCTCTTCAACATACTAAGGAATACAATCTCACAGTTAAGCCATAGGTATGGAGCTATCTATTAAGGACATCGACTGCACAACCATCATGGTTTCTATAGCATTCCTAGCCTGGGAAAAGCAACATTTTCTCCTAAAAGATTGATTTACAGTCTCTAAATAAGTATTCTTTTCTTGCCATAAGTACATAAATTACCATGATTACCTGAAGACCGAGAGATCTTGTTTAATCTCACTGTGGTGCCATCATACTAACATGTGATGGTTAGCATATAACCTTGAGATGCCAACTCATTTTAACTATAAAAACTTAGTCTAAATAAGTTACTCATTTAATTATGAAAACCTAGTCTAAATAAGTTACCAACTGAAAAGTTGTATGTGGGAAACTTACAGAAAAAGTCCACTGAATGAAGTGTTTACCTTGACCGAATGGTCATATGATGCTGTATTTCATAGTAATTAAACTGTTTTGATCTAGTAAAATTTGAAATGGTCCCACATATAAAATTTACCAGTGATCCAGTTCAAGAGTTATTTTTAATCCCATACCCCAAATTTCTAGAGATATTCTTTCCTATAACATGGATATGTAGGACATGAACCAAGGTAAGAATCACATTAAACTTAAATCTACTCTTGTCTGATCGACATTCTGTGATCCTAGTGCTGAAACCAGAAACAATACTGGCAGAAACACTACTGGCAAGAGGAAAGCATGTTGAAAGTAGGAACCTGTATTAGTTACATTTCTATTGTGATAAATCACCATGCCCAAGAAAATTTATACAAGCGTCTTTAAGCTTATACTACAGGAGTAAATATCAATAATGCTAGAGACATATGGTGGTAGATGTAGCTTGAGCAGAAAACTGCAAAATATCACATACTCATTTTTAGTATTTTTATTGAGTTTTTGTGCATTTAATGTAATAGATCTTAATCAAATTTAGATCCCCTTCACCGTCTTTGCTGCCCATAGACACCCACCAGATTTAATTCACTCTGTCATATATGTTAATTTCTATCCAAAGAAGCATGTGTACACAGATGTCTCTGGGCACTTCATCTACTGGAGTCTAATCAGACTGTCTAGAGTTACTCCCTTAATGATCTGTGCTCCTGGGGCTAGAGAGTTGGTTCAGCGGTTAAGAAAACTAAGTGTTCTTCTGTTGCCACCATTCTTGTTTGACATTAGAATCCAGCAATTTCAGGCTCCACATGGACTGAAGACCATTTCCCATAATCTTCCAGATTGTGACTGATGAAGCATAGCACTTGTGAACTGAGCAGCTATGGGATTCTCAGCCTCTTCAGGATGGTAAAGGTCATTGTTGGGCAATCCAGCCCTTATCATTGGCAAGCTTTTCCAGTAAAATCACTTTATAATAGTTATGTATTTTATAGGCTATGTCCCTGTGCTTTACCTGTCAGTGAAGTAGAGTGAGCAACCACAGACTGGTAATTATTGAACATGTGAATCAAACCAAGAAAGAAGCTGAGACTATTAAAAATTCCATGAAAATGAAAAGGAAATATAAAATAGGGGGTGAGGAAGTGTTAAGTGTGAATTTTAGCTCTTGGAAAATTGCTTTATAGGTTACCCAAATAGCCCTCTTGAAGAAAATTCCCATTAATTATGACTAATATCCTGGAGATGTGTCCAAATAGAATAAATTATTTATTAAATGCATAGCCCATAGCAGGTCCCCCTTTTTGGTTTGTGCACCTTTCTTCCATCCAGTGATTAATAACAAAGTAAAACACCATGACCACAATTTTTTGCCTCTTCCTAAGGAGAAGCTCTTATTCTGTGAGGTTGTATTACATACTCACATAAGAGGCTGACTGCTCAATGACTAAAAAACACGGAATTACAAAATATCTTACTTAACCAAAGGGGGAATCAATCACGTTCTCCAACTAATTTTAGAGATTCCTTATGTAATCATTCTGAAGTCGGTCTCTACTTGAAACCTGAATTCATCTTTTAGCAACATTATTTTCTTTCTACTCTCCTGCTTGCCTTAAATCCCCTGTCTTCAGATAAATGTTCAACAAATTCCTTAAAATTAACTACATGTTCAAGTCTCTTCTTATCAAGACTCCAACCTAAAACATCTTTAATACAGTGTTTGTAAAGTCCTCTAGACTACGATCAACTTATATATAATCACTGTGTAGAAAAATGTGTTAACTCTTGCTAATTTTCCCTTTTAATTACATCCATTTATGTGTGAAGACAAACAATCATCTGTTCAGAGATTCGTCTACCTTAAAGATTTACATAAGTGGAATTACAGTGTATTATCTGTAACTAAATTTTTTGCTCAAGATTTCAAATTACAGACTCATACATACTATGTACATAGCTTTGCTTTATTTTCACTATTATATGTGTTTTGTCATAAATTAAATATAAAACAATTTCTTGTGAAAATATTGATTTATTCCATTTTATTATTAAATAATGTCATAATGAATACTCTGCACTTATCTTAGTACATAAATATGAAAACTTCCACTAGTGAAAACATCTAGATAAAGGATAATTTAATCAGAGACTATTAAAATTTTTAGCTTTATTAGGTAAATCATAATTATTTTCAAAACTGATTGGACTAATTAAACTCTCATAAAAACATGAGATAATACCTCTACTTCCATATAATTGGCAGAACTTAGTGTTATAAGCTGGAGAGATGGCCTAGCAGTTAAGAGCGCTGACCGCTCTTGCAGAGGACCCGGGTTCGATCCCCAGCGCCCACATGGTGGCCGAGAGCCATCTGAAACTCCAATTCCAGGAGAACTCCAGTTCCAGGGGAATCCGACACCCTCTTCTGACCTCCACGGCATTGCATGACACGGGTGCCCAGACTTGCACACAGACAGTACATTTGTACACATACAAAAATAAATAAAACTAATAAATAATAAAAAAAATTAAAAAAAAATTCAATGTCAGAATTTTGCCAATATAGAGTACGTGAAATTATATCTCATTAAACTTTTAATTTGAACTTCTTTGATTATTAATGAAGCTTTGGTAATTCTACCACTGTGAATATTGTTTACATTTGTTAGGGTTTGTTATCTGTGAAATGCGGGGGTCCCTCTCTGTCCCAGCTCCATCTCGCAGGCCAGTCCTAAAGGGTTCCCCCCAGTGGGGGTAGGTGGAAAGGTGAGTGTGCTGCCCACTCCCCAGCCTTTCTTTCCCAAAGACAATTAGACAGGACAGGGAGTCTAGTCAAGCAGGAACTTGGTTATTGCAAGCACCACAGCAGCTTATAAAGGCAAAAACCAAAGGGAATGCCCATGGCACGAAACGGGCAGCCAATCACCTTAAAGGTCAAATAGCTAGAGCCAATCAGAAAAGTTTCAAAAAAAGCCTGGCCTTGCCTACCTTACTTCCTTTAGCCTACCTTTAGCCTAGCCACTGTCTTGTTTACTTAAGACCATCTGACAAGGGCCTCTCGGTTGTAAACAAGCCTGGCCCTGTCTACCTTACTTCCTTTAGGTGCCATCTTGTTTACTTAAGACCAGCTGGCAAGGGCCCCTCTGTGAAATACTTTTTTATTGCAATCCCTTTACAGTAAGGTGAGGGCAGGCCATGATTAAAAGAATGAAATATATTCTTTGTGGGAGCCAGATAGCATTCTTTTTGCAGAAGTGAGGGTCTTTAAAGGAGTGGGAATACTAGATTACAGGCAAAATGCTAGTAGAGAGTTGGAATACTAAGAGTAGGCTTCACCAGAGAGGTGCATGAGAAAGAAAGGGGTTGAGGAAAGAGTTGTCTAAATAGAAAGGGAGTACAAAAAGACATATAGGAACCTATCTCAAACCCCAATTAAATTTAAATTAGAAAGATAGAAGAATATAGTGATATGAAATAAGAGAACTATATACAGGAGGTTAAAAGATAATTTGAGGATATGTGAAAGGAGATGGTGAAGAGGAGAGAGTAGTGGTTAGGTTAATAAAAGCTAAGGATATATTTTAAAAGCCTTATTGAAACCCACTAATTAGTAAGCTAATTTCAAAATAAAAATAAAATAGAGCTGAAATAGAATTATGTCTGATGTACAATTTTGCTCCAACAAGTCACAGGATATTAATTGAAAATAACAATTCAAGGGATAGGATACTTTCTTATGAGGTATTGGTCAATGAGGCCTCAGAAGTGTCTCTTAGAACACAGGATTTTTACAGTATATGTTTTTACCCACCACAATGCCATGATAAGATCTAATTACTGAACACACTACACAGTTTATTTGCAGGACATAGATAATTCAATATCAAACTGAGCTGGAAACTTCCTCCCTATTTTCTAACTATCATAGTACAAGAAAAAGTTATGCAGGCTTCCAGGGAAGAGAATACCTCAATGGTCTGCTATAAGATCAACCTGCCATGTGAGATGGGCCTTCTGGTGCAATAGTAGCATTACAATTAGGGTTGTAATTAACCACTCTCTGATTTGATTTGAAGCTTATTCCTCAGGAATTTCATGATTGGTACTGTAACCCTGTTCAAAAGTGTGGTGTTGATATGCTCTTGGTAGAACCTGCTATTGCTGGTTAGTTCAATGGACATGTTGTCAAATTGCCTTCTAAATATGTGAAAAGATATCTCTCAAAAAAGAAATAAAAATGGCTAAGAAAGACCTCAAAGTGTTCAACAACCTTAATAATTATAAAAATACCAATAATATATACTTTAATATTTCATCTTACCACAGGCAGAATGGCTAAGACCAAGAGATCACTAGCCACCAAATGATGGTGAGTGTGTGAAGAAAAGGGAAATTTCATCTACTCTTGTTTGGATTTCAAACTGATGTAACTATTGTGGAAATCAGTATGGAAAACTCTAAAAAAGAAATCTACTGTATGATCTCATTATACCACTCCTTTGCATATATCTGAAAAATCTACTCTACTACCAAGATGTTTGTACATACCTGTATGTCGCTGCTATTTTCACAATATCTGAGAAAAGGAAACAACTAAAACATCCCTCAACAGATGAATGAAGAAAAAATGTGTTATATTTATGTAAGGGAATTCTACTCATTAGTAAAGAAAATTGAGTTTATCAAATTTGCACGTAAATGAAAGGAGCTGGAAAGTTTTATAATTTGTGACCTAACAGAGACTTAGAAAAAAACAAGCACCATATATATTTTTTAATCATTTGTGGATTTTAGATCCAAATCCTTATATGTGAGGATACTTTCTGATGCAACCAAAGGAGTTCCGGAAAATGAAAAGAACCATTAGGTTAAAGGGAAAAAAAAAGTTCTCAAGAGAAGGTGAGAGTAGAAGACAGCTATAATCAAGGGGAGGCAAATGAGGAAAATTTGGGTACTTCATTTAAGGAGGAATTGGAAAGGTTATGCAAGGGAGAGAGAGAAGAGATAAATAACACTTAGGTGGTGTGAAAAGAGAGAGAGAAATATATTAGTTCAAACACCCACTAAAACATACATATACAAAATATATACAAATGCATGTGTATAACAGAAATTTATATAATAAAAAATAAATGGGCTGGAGAGATGGCTCAATGGGTAAGAGCAATGACTGCTCTTGCAGAAGACCCAGGTTCAATTCTCAGCATCCACATGATGGCTAACAACTGTCTGTTCTAGGGTATCCGACACCCTCTTCTGACTTCTAATATTGCATGACACAGTTGTGCTTACATACCTGTAGGCAATATACTCATACACTTAAAATAAAAATAATAAACAAGCTGGGTGTGGTGGCGCACGCCTTTAATCCTAGCGCTTGGGAGGCAGAAGTAGGCTGATCTCTGAGAGTTCAAGGCCAGCTTGGTCTACAGAGCGAGTTCCAGGACAGCTGGGGCTACAGGGAGACCCTGTCTCAAAAAAAAGACAAAATAATAATAATAAACAAAATAAAAAAGTTAAGAAAGTAAAAACAAAGAAATAAACACACACACACACACACACACATACACACACACACAAAGGAAAAAAAAAAAAAAACAGACTACCAGGCAGGGGAAAATTCTCTTCCAATTTTTGGTCATGGTAGGCCAAAAGGCTTCCAAAATAGCATGGCTATTGCCACAGTCCTTAATTATCTCCAAAAACTAGAAGTCAAGACCCTATTGTTGAAATCAGAGCATACTTTGGACACAGGACCTGAAGTACCTGAGCTGAAACTGCACTAAAACCCTCCTCCCTTAAGAATACTCTCATAGTAACAGCAGATACTCTCTCTCTGTAAGCTACCAACAGAAAAAAAACAAACAATGGCCCTTTCCAATTGTAAATCCTAATAAACATAATAATGGCAGGCCCAGTAAAGTATATTGGTGTAGTTGTGGCACTTTTATTTTGGAGGTAACCAACAGCTTTCAAATTGGAATTAAGTACAGCTCCAATTGAGCTGCGTAAACATTCCAAATACTGTGGTCCTAGAGAAAGCCCTATGTTTGTCACATCCCCGGACAAACCTAATATCCTATATATCATCATATTTACAGGCAAGTGTATTTTTCACCACTCATCAAGCTACTTTTTCAACAGATAGTGATTATTATAAAGTTCCAAATCCAGAGACAGTGTCTGTAAAATACCCAGCTGTGACATATCTACATCTAAGGGTTAGGGAACATAGGACCACAGGGGGCAGAAATGATATCAATGCATCTCTCATCTCTCACCAGTGAAACTTCCTCAAAGCACTGTTTGTGATTCCACCAGAAAGCCACAAGTGGTCAATTGCAGAGTTTAAGTTTCTCCTGAATGCTTTTCCCTGGTTAAGGACTGAATCAAGCCTCTGCCACTCAGGGCTAAGGTACCACTGAGGAATAGGTGAAAGAAAACTTTTTTTCACAATGTTTATTGATAGATACAAGTATATAAAATCAGGGCATGAACATGATTTGATAGATTAAGTAGACTTAATTTCAATACTGCAAGAGGGGAACAATTCAAATTCTCACCATTTATTTCACACCCACAAAAACCACTTCAAGGGCATTAACGATCTCTCAAATCTGATCAGTTTTGTGCAAGTAAACCATGTTTCTTTTTAAAAAATGCTTATGCACTTGCTCAGGCTCAAGAATATTGAAATCTACACATAAAGCCCATTACTAGAGGTAGAAATACAGGTAATATACTATTACAGCAACAAACACCAATTATAATTAAGGATTTTCTATAACAACCAAATGGATAATCTAATATTGCAACAATTCAAATATTACTGAGCAAAGTGCATTTCTACAGTATTCAGTGTTGCTATGCAGTTTTCTAAATTTAAACAGCCTATGATAACTGGCAGCAAAGAAGGTCCTTGCAATAGACTGCCTCTACTTGAGGACCTATGATGTATTTATTACATGCTGCTAATATACTATCTAAACATTAAAGATATTCCTAAAATATTTGATGGTCGACTATGATTAAGACTTTACACTACACACACACACACACACCAACACACCACAAAAAAAAAAAAAAAAAAAAAACTCATGCAGGAGGAAACCCTTACTGACGTTATTTCTGCTTTAAATATTGTGCCCCTAAATGAAGTCCAGTAAGCACTTGTCCTGTCTTGATCTCCCTGAATTGGCCTCCATGATACTGCGGAGGTAATCCAACAAGGGCAGTCCATATTCTGAGGAGGCTGAATTTCCATTTAGCTGCTTTAGTTCACAACCTGAGTATCTCAGCAGTCCTTACTGTCCACACATTGAAGTTTCTAAAAGTAAAGAAAAAAAAAAAAAAAAAAAAAAAGATGTACCTCTTGTCAAAAACAAGTGGCATTCACAGAGCATGTGCGTCTGCCTGTAGGAATTGTACACAGGGCAAACAATGGTGCTCTCTTTTTTTTTTTTTTCTTTTTGCCTTTTAACTAAACTCTCGAGTTTTGTGTCTGCATTACAGTTTCTCTGGTCTTATTGATTATTTATTTCTGGTTGTACTTTCCTTCTGGATCCTTAAGGCCATACAGATAGCCCAGATTAACCAAGGTTTTGTTTTGTTGAGGTCAGTTGAGGATCTGGTCCTCAGGGGTGAAAGAAAACATTTAATAGTCAAGGTGGTGGAAGACAACAATAAAACAGTTTTCCACACATTTGGGAATTTACTCATATAAACTTCCAACAATGGTAACAGCATGTGCAAGACCCATACAAGCTCAGACAATACAAATTCCATATAAAACAGACATAGGGGGGGCTGGAGAGATGGCCTAGCGGTTAAGAGCGCCGACCGCTCTTACAGAGGACCCGGGTTCGATCCCCAGCACCCACATGGCGGCTGAGAACCGTCTGAAACTCCAATTCCAGGAGAACTCCAGTTCCAGGGGAATCCGAGACCCGCTTCTGACCTCCGCGGCATTGCACGACACGAGTGCACAAACCTGCATGCAGACAGTACATTCATACACATACAGAAATAAATAAAATTAATAAAAAAAAATTAAAAACAGACATAGGGAAATGACGAGGAAACTCCAGACTTGGGTGAAAAAGTATTGGCAATGGATGACTACCGGGAGAGGGAGAGTTGCTTTTAGGGAGTGATGCTAGATAAATACACCAGGTCCCAATGTATGGACTCACACTAAGGGATATTTGGGGACACAAACTTGACTTGAAAGGCCTTAACATATATGAGAGAATGCATTAAATCTAGTTTGGTGATTTGCAGGGGTGCAGATAGGGGAAAGATTCTAAGTATGATCAAGTTATAGTGTGCGAAATTCATAACAATTTAATAAAATTTAAAAGGGAAAGAATGGAATTGTGCCTTCTGGGAACAACTATATCCACCCACACAGGTTACATCTACTTACATTGTTTTTTTGTTATTTTTCTGTACATCTTAATTATTCTACACATAAGTAGGTATCATTATACCTTTTTAAGTTTTATTTTTATTCTTAATTATGCTTAAATGTGAATGTCTGTGTGTGGTCATGTATACACAAGTGTAGCCTCTTGCTGAGGCCTGAAAAGGGTACCTGTAGCTTGATTTACAGACAATTAGGAGCCACCCAATGTGGGTATTGAGGACCAAATACTGGTCCTTTACAAGAGCAGTAATAAATTGATGAGTTACATTTCTAGGCCCTCATTATGTCTTCTTCATTGGCAAGCATGACATTCTTTCCGCCTTTTTTCTCTCCCTATTGCACTGTTTATGTATACTTGAACTTTGCCTTCCCCATTACTCTCCCTTCCATTAAAGCCTTTTTTGTGCCATCTCATGTACTTCTTTCTAGTTTTCTGACATTTACACACACACTGATAGGAGGTGTGATTACATGCACAAGATCAGCATACGATTAGAGTAATTAGCATTTCATCATGAAGAAGAGAGGGGCTCCTGAGGTTACTTGCTACCTAAGAATTCCTAGATAGATAACAGCTTCCAGGTGTAAGGGGATCAGGAGCCACCCACCCCCAGCTGAAAACTCATAACCAGTTAACAGTTGCTAAGAGGTAGGGCTCCTGAGGCCCCACTCTGCCTTGATAACTTGTAGGCAGTTTACAGTTGCTAAAAGGTAGGATATTAGGTCTCTAATACCTATTTGAGGACTGATAGGCAGTTGACAGTTTCTAAGGAGGAGAAATATTTTCCTAAGTGGTGTAGGCACAGATCAATGCCAATATGCCTCTGAATAACCCTTCACTCATGCTCATATAAGTAACCCTATGTTTATCCCATTAGGAAACAAAATATCATATTAGAAAGGGAACCAGTTGGGAGGCAGAAGGATATCAATGGGACTGAGAAAGGGAAAAGACAGGGTCATGGGAGTGAATATGATCAAAATATATACATGTGTGAAAATGTCATAATGGAACTCATTGTATATAACTCATATATTCTACTTAAAATTAGAGAGGACTCTTGGAAGAAGACATTAATATTTTCAGTATATGGCTCAGAAATTGTCGCATGTTAAACTGAGACAGGTGGCATTTTAAATGGTGGTAGTTTTCCTAACATAGGGTAACCTTGCATTTGTACTGACAGTATAAGAATATCTAAGCTCACTGTCAGTAGAGTGGAGCTTCCATTAAAATGAACTTGGTTTCTGGAGAGAGGGAGACATAGATCATTATCGAAATGTGACAGGTTAGCAGAGTTTTTGCAGGTTTTTGATTGCTATATACTTTTTGAGAGACTTTTAAATCCTTAGATTTTCTTACAGATTTTACACATTTTATTCCACTGAGAAGTAGGGCTACAGATATCACAATGCCCTCAGAAGTATAACTCCAGATGACAAAGGTTTTAAGATTATCAATTCTAGAAAAGTTAGGATTTCCCAGAGAAAGGAAATCAATGGTATGCACAACATGCTATTACGGAAATTAGAACACACTATTTTCAATGACTATCTATAAGCTAGTTAACCAAGAAATTTGGTGATAAAATTCCATGCAAATCCAAAGTCCTGTGCATAGGGGGACCACATGTAATTAGTTATGGTCCTGCTTCTGAATGGCAAGAGGAGCAGTAATGTTTGATATCAGGTAAAGGATTATATCTCAAATGAAAAAAGAGTAAACTTGCTCCCATTTATATATTTTGTCTCTTTAGCCCACACATGTACATATGTTGAAAATTTCCCAACTTTCATTGTAAGGTAATGCAATAACTTTTCATAATCACCACTGGAAACTTTTGAGTATGAACACTTCCAAGAGATTTGACAACCTTAATCTTATTCCATTTATTATCATTTTTTGTCTTTTTGAGACAGGGTCTCCCTTTCATTATCTTAAGTCTCAGTCTTTTAAGCACTCTGCTATCCTATTTAAATTAAATGTATATGATACTTAATAATCATATTATAATTGTTTGTAGAGGACTTTTACAACTGAATTATAATATGTTCATATTTATAGGTTCTCAGATGAACATAATTATATAAGGACCTATGATGGCACTAATTATTTAAATAACTATGAAGAACTAACAATAGAGCTGAAGAAATTACTCCAATATATAACTATAAAAACATTTAGCTTACTTAAATAAAGCAAGAGATGTCATAGTATGGTCTATCTTCTTGAGTCACATTGTAGAAATCAATAAATTATTGAAATAAAAATGCATATATAAATATACAATCTAGATAAAGGGAAAACATAATAAACATTCTTAGTAGTTTTGCCTACTGTCTTTAAAGAAAAATGATAACAGAGAACATTTGGGTTTTTAATTGATATTTTGTGTATTTCATGCATCATTTTTCAGTCCAATTTGGATACATTTCCCTCTCCCTGCCCCCCCACCCCAGTTTATGCATTCTGCCATACATGCCTTGAATCTTTCTCCCAGTCTTTCCAAGAATTCTTTTCTGCAGAGGCTTGTTGTTCTGGGCAGAATTTAACTGTATCAGTCAGTTCTTTTTTTTTTTTTTTTTGGAACTCGCTCTGTAGTCCAGGCTGGCTTTATCCACCTACCTCTGCCTCCCAAATTCTAGGATTAAAGGTGTGTGCCACCCAGTCAGTTCTTTGACCAGTTCTTATAAAGCAATAGAAATAAAATACTGCGTCAAGTAGGTTTCACAACATATAAAATTTGAGGAAAGAAGGTATTTCATAATAGAATGTTCTACATGCTTGAAATATTCACAAGTGGAAAACTCAAGGAAGCTTAATATATTTGTTCTATATCTATGTCATACCATCCATTTTTCACACAAAGATTCCAAATGCCTGCAGAAATTAAGTGTAATATAGACCCTGTTTTATCATTTCAACTCCAAAATATAGTATATCTTGGCAAAGTAATATACAGATTCAATGCAATCCCAATTAAAATCCCCATGAGCTTCTTCACAGACCTATTACAAAACATCCTAATGTTCTTATGGAAAAACAAAAGGCCCCACATAGCCAAAGCAACCCTGAGGAAAAAGGGCAATGCAGCAGGAGATTACTATACCATAATCATAAGACACAGGACAGTTATGGCAGAGTTCATGATCTGGGATGGAGTGGGGGGAAGAGAAAGGGGAATATGTTTAAACTGAACTGAGAAATTATTTTTGAAATACACAAAACATCAAGAAAAGCATTATAAAAAACCAGCTTTGTTATTGGCACAATAACAAAGCTCCACTCACTCCCTCTGTACTCTTTCCCCATTCTAGTCTTGGGCCCAAGCCCACACCTTTTCTTCTGGCTCAGACCTCTAGACTACCTTCTTAGTCCAGACCTGCCCACTGGGTCCTCATCACTTGTACCCAGACTAGGTCAATTGTTATATCCTCCTTAGGATATCACAACTCCATCTTTCCCTTATTCCCCCTACTGATCTGCCTAACACAAACCCAACTAATGCACAGACAAGACTACTACCCTTAGAGAATCTGAAGCACACACCAGCTAACTTTTTATAGCAGTGCAAAAAGAATCCAAGCTACATCTAACTATATAAATAGGACCAAGATTCAAATAGCCAAAGGCAGAATAAAATTTCCTATCAGTGGTAGAACTAGCAAAAGACATTAACATGTACAAACTAGAATGCAAAACAGAAACAATATGAAAACCTAAGAGAATATTCCTCCAACACTCCACCAGCCCTACAGAAGTGTACTACAATGAGAAGAACCACTTTGAGGAACACCATGATGCAGAATTTAAAAGAACAACCTTAAACATAATCAAAGAACATNNNATATATATATATATATATATATATATAATTTCAAGAAGCACATAGAACACCAAATAGTGCCAGAACAGAAACTTCCCACTTCAAATCATAATAAAAAATTAAATGCACAGTACAATGAGAGGGTACTGAAAGCTGCTAAAGAAAAACAAGTTGCATATAAAGCAAAGCTCAACAGAATTATAGCCGACTTTCAATGCAGTCTATGAAACACAGAAGAGTCTAAACAAAAGTATACCCAATTCTAAACAAGCATGGATGTCAACCCTGAATGATTTACCCAGCAAAGCTATATATCCTAGTGGAATGGAAATAGAACTTTTTCCATGACAAAAAATAGTCTGAAAGAATTCATATCCACCAAACCAGCTATACAAAGAATAATCAAAGCAATACAAAGGAACAAAGATAGGAATGACTATACCCGAGAGGTTACAGAAATAAAAAAAAGTATATTATGAAAACACAAAATACAAGCAAGATCATAAACCAATTAAAATGACAGTAACCAATACTTTCAATAATAACTTTCAATAATAATTGTAAATATCAATGGTCTCAACTCTCCAGTCAAAAGTCACAGGCTAGTGGAATGGATTAAGAAACACAATCCATCTTTTTGTTGTCTTCAAGAAACAACTCACCTTCAAGGAAAGGAACTACTTTAGGGTTAAAGGATAGAAAAAACTAAACAAATAGCACTAAGAAGCACACAATTATTGGAATTCTAATATCTGAAAAATATACTTCAAATTAAAAATCAGAAGAGATAAATATGGTCACTTCATTGCAATCAAAGGAACACTTGACAAAGAAGATATTACTATCATGAATATAAATGCACTGAACTCTGTTGTATTCAATGTCATAAAAACAGTGTTACAGGACTATCAGAACAGACCAAAAAATTGAGTAGACAAGAAGAAAAAACAAAATTCAGAGTATAAATTAATGAAATAGAAACAACAACAAAATAATTCAAAGAACCAATGACTCTAAAAACTGATTGTTTGAAAAGTTATACTAGATAGACAGATACTTAGCTCAGTTAACCAAAAGAAAAGAAACAACAAATCCAAATATATAAAATCAGAGATTAAAGGGGAAGCATCAAAACAGACCCAAAACCCCAGAATATAATAAGGGAATATTTTAATTTCATTTTCTGTCTTTTTGAGAAAGGAACTTCCTGTAGCTTTAGTTGGCCTGTGTAGTGGTTTGAATGAGTGTACCCCATAGGCTCTAGGTATTCAGACGTTTGTCTCCAGTTGGTGGCGCTGTTTTTGGAGGTCTTGGTGTGTGGGGCCGTGCTGGAGGAAGTGTGTCACTGGGGACAGGGTTAGTGAGTTTAACAAGCCTCGTGGTTTCCAGTCTCGTTCTCTGCTTCCTGTGCTCTTTGCGAGATGTGACCCTCGGTTTGCTGCTCCAGTCTCCAGCCACCATGTCTCCCACCACAATGGACTCTAATTCCCTGGAACCGTCAATCGTAAGCTCAAATAAACTCTTCCTTTTATAAGTTTCTTGGTCATGGTGCTTTATCACAGCAACAGAAAAGTGACTAATACAGTTATTGGTACCAGAGAGTGGGCTGTTGACTGTGAAGAACCTGATCATGTGGCTGTTTGGAGAAATGTGGAAGACTTTGGAACTTTGGGCTAGAAAGGCTGTTGAGTACTGTAAGCAGAGCTTAAGGGGCCATTCTAGTGGAGGCCTGGAAGAAAGCATGGCTGCAAAATATGTGGTTCCAGAGGAGGATAAAGACTTAGGCAGCAACTGGGATATTTTGATAAAGATTCTGGCAGCAGTTTGCCTGCAGCCCAAATGCTTGCCTGATGCTAAGTTGAAAAGCATGTGGAGCTACTGGACTTGGCATTTGCCCTGCTGGTTTTCAGTCTTGTTTTGGTCCAGTATTTCCTCGCTATGCCTCCATTCCTCCCTTTTGGAATGGGAATGTGTATTCAGTTCCACTGTACATTGGGAGTATGTAATTTGTCTTTTGATATTACAGGAGCTTACAGTTTAGGAGATTGGCCTGAGTCTCAGAAGAAGCTTGGACTGTAGACTTTTGAATGGCATTGAAACTGGTGGAGACTATGGGGACTTTTGGAGTTGGACTGAATGCATTTTACATTTTATATGGTCAGGAGCCTATGGGGGCCAGAGAGTGGAATGTGGTGGTTTGAATGAGTGTACCCCATAGGCTCTAGGTATTCGGACGTTTGTCTCCAGTTGGTGGCACTGTTTTTGGAGGTCTTGGGGTGTGTGGCTGTGCTGCAGGAAGTGTGTCACTGGGGGCAGGGTTAGTGAATTTAACAAGCTTCGTGGTCCCCAGTCTCACTCTCTGCTTCCTGTGCTCTTTGTGAGATGTGACCCTCGGTTTGCTGCTCCAGTCTCCAGCCGCCATGCCTCCCGCCACAATGGACTCTAATTCCCTGGAACCATCAATCGTAAGCTCAAATAAACTCTTCCTTTTATAAGTTCCTTGGTCATGGTGCTTTATCACAGCAACAGAAAAGTGACTAATACAGCCTGGAACTCATGTAAACCAGGCTATGCTTGAACTCATAGACATCTGCCTGACTCTTCCTATCAAGTGCCTGGATCAAAGGTGTGCATGACAATGACCATCTTATAAGGGGATATACTTAAAATCTAAACTTTTAAATTTCAAAATCTAAAAAAATATTTGATTAATGTATATTTAATTGATGTGAGTTTTAACAAGTATCCAATTTAGCCCAAACTCTGTCTACAAACTACATGGTATTTTAGGACTCAGAAAAAGTAAAAATGTCTATATTAAACAAAATTGGTTTAAATGTTTTAATAAAAACGGTAATACATCTAAGTTAAGTGGAAATATAAATTGTTGTCCACATTTGTTTTACTTAAAATCTGTATAATAATAACCTTGGGATTAACATATACAAATGTTCTCTATAATTTTTGTGTTATACAGTATCATCTTGTTACATTCTCTTTTACCTGTAGGATAATTTAACTTAAGGAATTAAGCTTGCTTTCCAAATTAACAACATACAGTCACCCAAAACAGCTTGGGTAAATTTAATGAAATTTACACCCTGATTCCTGCCTATAGGTATGTGTACTACAACTGCCTTTTTGAGACTCATGGGTCAAAAAATAAAAACCTAAAATAAAAAAGGGGGGATACAGTTATATATTAAAACTTTTGGTCAAATTTTCAATTTAAATCTTAAAACTAACTATGGGAAAAGATTTGTATGTTCCCACAGGTCAAAACGTCACCAACTTAATGGCTAAGAAAGAAAAGATACAGCTTCACATTGTGCAGGATGTACCAAGAAATACCAGCAGAGAAGTTGGCCCATATAAGCATTAAAAGGAAGAAAAGCCTCAGATTGCTACAGACATCAAACATCTCTGTGGATCCTACTTGTAACAACTGTTTATAATGAGTCCTAATGAACCTTACCTTCTAGGTAACTGTGAGAGCTAGCCTTCAAAGTAAGTGGATTCTGGGTCAGTTCCTGCTCCATTTCTCCAAATCTGGACTCTAATATATGCACTGACTTCAGCCTTAGTCTCTTACCCACAACTGGACACACACAGATATTGTATACAAATTGCCAAGCCTAAGCAGCATATCAGCAATGCAACCTCTACACCTAAGGCTCACAAAACATTGAACAAGGGGCCAAGAGGACACAAATTAACTTCTTAACTCTCATTAAGAAAGCACCCTCATGTTGTTGTTGTTCCCTCCCCTTTGTATTACTCCAAATTATGGACTGAAAAATGATGTATGAAATATACAAAATGTCAATTAAAAAAACCATAAAAAAGAAAGCTCCCACATGCAACAGGGGACTGGGCACTCAAAAGATCATGAATGGAAACCATGGAAATTAAATTAGGAGTCTATAGAGTGTGGATCCATGGACATGTGGCCCATATTCTGCTTCATTGAGCAAGGGTTCAGGGAACCTTGCAGAAGAGGGGCAGAAGTGTTGTAAGAGAAAGGGCTGGTTCAAGACCATATAAAATAGAATCTTATAACTCCTGGGACCCTGTTCATATGAACCCACAGCATTGGTGTCAGAATACACAAGAACCATGTAAGCTTAAGCAGACAAAAACCCAGCATAGAACTACAGAAACGGGTAGAAGAACTCAATCCTAGTTGAAGAAATACTGGCAGCTGATTACTGTTGGGTGAGGAAGAACTGGTCTTCTGTAAGCAAGGACTCGGACAGGCTGACTAAAGCTCAGTGAATGAACTAGCACTAAGGAATGGCTGGAGAGATTAATTTGGCATAAGACCTAACACCAATGAAAAAATGTATGAACTCCAGAGTGGAGGCTGTGAGAAGGTCTCAGTGGAGAAGGGGGTATAAAGATTATTAAGACTGATTGAGATGCTATATATGACATATACAAAAATTAAATAAAAATATAAAAAAGCCAATAAATGCATCAAATCATACAAATGGTTCCTAAAGACAAAACTCATTAATTCATGGGGGTTGAAGAGATGATTCAGCTATTAAGAGCACGTTCAGTTCTTGCAGATGACCAGCAATTGATTCCAATAACACGATGGCTGCTAACAAAAGCCTGTAACTCCAGTGACAGCGGATCAAAAGCTTTCTTATCACTTCCCCAGACACTGCATGACACAGGTGAACTTACATGCAGGTAATACACTCATACACATAAAATAAAAAGAAAAAATATTTTTAAAAAAATCACAAGGTCATGTCAGTATATACAGAAAAGATATTTGACAAAATCCTACATTAATTCATCTTAAAAGTCCTACAAAGAATTGGACTGAAGGGAACAGTGAGTGAGATAAGGCACAGATTAATGCCAGCACAATAATACTGGGTGAATTCAATACCCCATTGAGCTCACTGGACAAAGAATAAACAGAAAGACATCTGAACTGAACAATACTATACACCAAATGGACCTAACAGACATTAACCAAATATTCCATCCAAACAACAATTAATATATTTTCTATTTGGCACTCCATGGAACATTCTCCAAAACTGACCATATACTGAGACACAGAGGAAACCTCAACAAATACAAAAAAAAAAAAAAATTGAAATAATTCCATGCATTCTATCAGACCACAGTACAGTAAAGTTTAATCTTAACACCAGAAGGGGTCCTACTATCTATAAGAACTCGTGGAGACTAAACAACACACTAATGAATAATGAATTTGTCAAGGGAAAAATAAAGAAAGAAATAAAAGTATTCCTGGCACTAAATGAAAATGATAATACAACACAAAAAAACTTATGGGACACTTTACAAGCAGTCCTATAGAGGCAATTTATAGCCCTAAGTGCCTATATCAAGAGCAGAGGAGAAGGCATGATGCCTGGGGTACAGGCAAGCCCCGACCATGAGGGCTCTACATCCTCCTGGGCATGGCCTGCTGCCAGTTAGCCAGATCACCACACCTGGGCCTGTGTGTGCAGCAGAGGAAAGGAACAGCTATCCACTCCTTCCCACCCTGTTTGAACTATGGTGAGGGTATTCAATGAGAACAGTGGTAGCAAATTAGGGACACAGGCAGTAGAAGAGACAGCAAACCTGCCTCAACTACACACACTGGCCACTAGGCCTCACAGCCAACCTAGAGGAACTTGTTGGTGGGAAGCTGCTGGAGTGAATGACCAGGTGCACACTCAGGAGTGAACCAAGCTGATTGTTACCTATCGAGATTTCTGGAGAACATCCAGACCAAAAAGGGAAAAGCTAGCTGGACCTTCCAATATGCAATCAAAAGTGAAAACTTGAAACCTAGACCAAACAGCCTTCCATAAACCAAGGAGAAGACAATGGACACATGTGAAGGAAACAGGCAAAGTAAACCTTCAACGCAGTGAAGAAACATTTGAGATTCACATAAGAATATAAACAATGGAACAAACTCACAAGGCAAACAGAAAATGAAAAAAACAATATGAGAAAGCACATAATAAATGCCCACCAAGTCCTACCAGTCATATAGAAGATCCCTACAAAGAAGGAACCCAGGACACAGATCTTAGAAGAACAATCAGACATACTCAAATAAATCGAAGAACTAAAGGGGGAGAGTGAAAACTCAGGAAGGAACTAGAGGGGGAGAATGACAAACTCTGGAAAGAAGTAGAAACACTGAAAAGATCCTATGGTGAAATGAAAAAGGAAACAGAGCTACAAGAAGAGAATGACAAGCTCCAAAAGGAAGTGGAAATAGGAGAGAAATCACAGGATGAAATGAAAAAGGAAATTGAACACTCATCTAAACAAGAGGAAAGGATGGGCGAAAGCCTCAGTAACAAATTGAATGAAGAAGAAACTAGAGCATCAGGACAGGAAGATAACATGGAAGAACTAGAACATTCAAGCAAAGATTATAAATTTTTTAAAAAAAATACAAGAGTGAGCTGGGCATGGTGGTGCACGCCTTTAATCATAGCACTTGGGAGGCAGAGGCAGGCGGATCTTTGTGAGTTCAAGGCCAGCCTGGTCTACAGAGTGAGTTCCAGGACAGCTGGGGCTGTCTCAAAAAGACAAAAAAAAAAAATACAAGAGAGGAATGAAACAGGAAAGAGAGTTCACCTTAAATCACTCTGGGAATACTTCTCCTGTGCTTTATGAAAAAAAAAAAATCCACCTTCCCTTCTGGACAAGGATGTTTGTGTATATGCTCAAAGTGTATTTTATTTCTTTGTAGAGCCAGGAAAATCCAGACGTGATGAACCAGTGGATGTACAAGTGAATGGGAACCTCATCCAAGAACCTGAGCATGTAGAGTCAGAAGAAGATGGCAGGGCCAAGCAGCTGAACATGCACAGAGTGTTCCTCCCTGTCCTGGGAAATGCCATGGGTTGCATGATTATGGTGGTGAACACCTTGGTCTTCTAATTTTCTTGGAAAGTTTTTTCTGAAGAGGACTTTTGTTTGAATACGTGCTTTCCCTATCCCTGCAAAGTGTTTGTAGAAATCATCAACAGCACTCTCGCTCCAGGCCATGAGGTTGGTCCCTGCTGGGTGCTCTATTTATATCTGACTCTTTATATTATAACGGGTGTATACTTCTGTATACCACTTACCCATTACTTAAGGAGTCTGATGTTATCCTTCTACAAACCTTTCCTAAACAGATTGATATCAGACATTTGATAAAAGAACTTCATGGCATTGAGTTAAGGAAGTTCATGAGTTACATGTCTGGCAACTTTCTGGAAGTAGAATCATTGCCACTGCCCACATAAAATGTGAAGACACAGCGTCATACATGCAGGTGGCCAAAACCATTTAAAAGTTTTTCATAATCATGGGATTCATGTCACCACCATCCACCCCTAGTTTGACAGTGTAGGCTCCAAATCAAGTGTAGTCCCTTATGAACTTGCATGCAGTACTCAGTGTGCTCAGAAACAGTGCTGAAGGACTGGGCCACAAGTGCTCTCTGGAAAGGACCTGGTGAAGGCCCCCATGGTGAACATTTTTGTTTAGAACTCAGTAACAACCTAGAAAGCCCAGCATGACTAATGTTGAAGGGGACCTCCTCGCTGTAGTGATCAAGATTAAAAATGTGCCAATCAAGCAACCCAAGTCATCTCTGTGAGTCTTGAAAAGATGTGATATCTGACTTTTGCTTTTATTTTTTATTTATCTTTTTAATGATGATTTTGTATTTCATATATTATCCTTCAGTCCAATTTAGACACATCCCCCTCTCCCTGCCCCCCACCCCACCCCAATTCATGCCTTGTGCCATACATGTCTTGCATCTTTCTCTCAGTCGTTCCAAAGTTTTTCACTGCAGAGGCTTGTTGTTTTGGGCAGAATTTAACTGTATCAGTCACTTCTTTGACCCAGTCTTTATGTTGTTTGCTCCCTCCCTTTGTATTGCTACAAAATATGCCTATATAACCATCACATATGTATCAAAATTATGACTTCTGAGAATAAACTGCATGTTAATTCCAAAATATGTTAAAGCATTCATATTTTCCCCTTTAATTTTATATTACTCTAAGATAGGAATATGTACTTTCAGAATTTCGGGTTTTATGTTGAAGTCTTTGATCCATTTGAAGTTGATATTTGTACAGGGTGAGAGGTAGGGGTTTAATTTTGTTCTACAAATGGTGATCCATGGGGATTTTAATTAGGATTGCATTGAATATGTATTTTTATTTGGGTAAAATGGATATTTTTACTATATTGATTTTTCCAATCCATGAGGATAGGAGGTCTTTCCATCTGATGTCTTCTTCAATCTTCTTCAGGGGTATAAAATTTTCATTATACAGATCTTTGGTGTCTTTGGTTAAGTTTGTTCCTAGTTATTTTATTGATTTTGATGCTATTGTGAGTGGGAAGGTCTTCTTGCATTCCTTCTCCAGTTGCTTGTTGTTGGTATAGTGAAAAGCTACTGATTTTTCTAGGTTAATTTGGTTTTAAACTGCAAGAGAAAAGAGACTCCATTGAAATTTTAAGTGTAATTGAAGTCTTCGTCTAGTTATAAAGTTTAATTCTAATTTTGTAAGAACATAAGGGGACTGCATAATGGAGTTCTATACAGCAACTTTGTGATTATTAGCACATAGTGCAGCTACACTGTAACAAGTTTTAAAAGCCAGTTTTAACACTGTTACATTTTGTTTAAGTATAAACTTTATATTACATAATGAGATTGGATTCCCTTTTTAAATTTTATTTATTATTTTTTATGTGTATGAATGTACTGTCTGCATGTAGGTTTGTGCACCCATGTCATGCAATACCGTGGAGGTCAGAAGAGGGTCTCAGATTCCCCTGGAACTGGAGTTAAAGATGGTTCTTAGCCATCATGTGGGTGCTTGGGATCGAATCTGGGTCCTCTGCAAGAGAAGTTGGTGCTCTTAACAGCTAGGCCATCTCTCCATCCCCTGAATTCCCTGTTTTACCAAGAAACTAGAATTAGGGGGATAAATAAAATTCTTACTAGAATGTCTCTGCTTTTCTCCCCCCTCTCGTTATTATAAGTTATCTGTTAGAATTATAATTGGTAAACATTTAAAATCACCATTTGTTTCTGGTAAGGTTATATATATTTACTTACCCATTAAGATCATTCATAGCTTAATGACAGCATATTTTAAGAATGACTTGTGTCTGTTAGCAGAAAATAAGATGAGATACTGGGCTGTATTCTATACCGCTGAATATTAACCTGCTAAACATTGAAGTGTAATCCACAAAATGAATTCTAGTTACACACAGAGGGGCATGCAGGGAGTAAGAACAGAGAAGAGATAGTCTAAAATGTATGTACCAGCATTACTTTCTTTGAAAGACTAGTATTAATATTAAGTTAAAAAGTTTCATACTATATAAATATTTTTGAGGATGCTTAGTCTTAGCTTGTTTTTCTTTAGTGAACGCTATTGTTCTTTTAAAATTGTGTCTTAAAAACAACTTTCATAGTGAACAATTATGAATGAATTTGAATAGCTTTTAAGCATAACCAGCAAAGATTGTGCTTTGCCAAGAGCCATTAACTTAAAAGAAGAAATCAATTAATGCACTTTGGATATTTAATTTTTAGAAAGCAAGATGAATAATAGAGAAAAATAATAAAGTTTTAAGTCATGGTGGATT
>VZQC01005798.1:313128-389877 GCA_009823505.1 Rhizomys pruinosus | reverse complement strand
AAAAAAAAAAAAAAAAAAAGAAAGAAAAAGAAGACCTTCTCACTCACAGTAGCCACAAAAACAACAAAATACCTAAAAACAAGTTTAACCAAAAACACCAAAGATCTCTATAACAAAAATTTTAAACCCCTGAACAAGGAGACTGAAGAAGACATCAGAAGATGGAAAGACCCCCCCACCCCCATGTTCATGGATTGGAAAAATTAATATAGTAAAAATGTCCATTCTACCAGAATTAAAATACAGATTCAGTGCAATCCCAATTAAAATCCCCATGAGTTTATTCACAGACTTAGAAAAAAAAAAACCTTAACTTCATATGGAAAAACAAATGAACCTAAATAGATAAAGCAACTCTAAGCAAAAAGAGCAATACAAGGAAATTTCCATGTCAGACTCCAAAGTATATTATAGGGTAATAGGCATAAAAACACCCTGGTACTGGCACCAAAACAGACCCATAGACCAAGGGTACAAAACTGAAGTTCCAAACATGAGCACATACAATTTCAGCCACCTCATGTTTGACAAAGGCGCAATGGAGGAAAGGCAGCATCTTCAGCAAATGGTGTTGCCAAAACTGGTTCACGACCTATAGAAGAATAAAACTCAACCACTACCACTCTCTCCCTGTACAAAAATCAACTCAAAATGGAGCCATTCCTAGGTATATACCCACAAGTCTCATCCTACCACACAGACACACGCACATCTATGTTTACTGTAGCTCTCTTCACAATACCCAAGAGCTGGAAGCAACCCAAGTGTCCCTCAACGTATGAGTGGGTAAAGAAAATGTGGTTCATCTATGCAATATATTTTTTAACAATAAGTAATAAGTTATGAGTACAAACATCCTTCATGTAGAACCAATTTGGTTTATAGATTTGGGATATACAGACATGTGGCTGCCACTGCTACACAGTATTTCCAGGCAGGTAAGGTGTAGCTGATGCTGACAGAGGAGTCTTGCTTGAGTCAAGGAAACCAATTTTTGCTTTATTGGTTTAGTGGTCTTTGGTATCACTCTCTGGCATTCCAGAGACCTACTGTAGACTTACATGTGCAGTCTCAATACATCTTCCCCATGCTTGCATAAGGTTTACAGCAGGGCCTTACTGCCTTTCTTCTTGCAGGTATCCCAGTTTACAGGCAAGAAACCTTTACCTTTTGGGGGGTGGGGCTTGGATCCCCTGGCCAACATCGCCTTGGCAAAATAATCCATTGCTGATATCAGAGTTCTCTTGTATTAATATATTTCGCTTAAATGCACAGCTTGAAAAGACAATATTATATTTGGCTCTGAATGGAGAATAATCCTTTTCACATTTCCTATGTCTATTCATCAATTAAAGGAAGCAGTTATACTGGTTTTGTAGGAGATTAGCTCTATAACAGTTGGCTCCAAGTTACAGTTAGAGAATGACTTCATTACCATCTATAATTCTTTGTTCTATGAAAAGGAGATAAAAAGTTCTCTCATATTAAGTCTTTTTTGGCACCTAGAAGGTAAGGTTCATTAGGACTCATTATAAACAGTTCTTACAAGTAGGATCTACAGAGATGTTTGATGTCTGTAGCAGTCTGAGGTTTTCTTCCTTTTAATGCTTAGATGGACAAACTTCTCTGCTTGTATTTCTTGGTACATCCGGCACAATGCAAAGCTGTATCTTTTCCTTCTCAGCCATTGTGTTGGTGAAGTTTTGACCTGTGGGAACATACAAATCTTTTCCCATATTTAGTTTTAAATTGAAATTTTGACAAAAAGGTTTAATATATAACTGAACCCCCCCCCTTTTTATTTCAGGTGTTTATTTTTTGACCCATGAGTCTCAAAAAGGCAGTTGTAGTACACATACATATAGGCAGGAATCAAGGTGTAAATTTCATTAACTTTACCCAAGCTGTTTTGGGTGACTGTATGTTGTTAATTTGGGAAGTAAACTTAATTCCTTAAGTTAAATTATCCTACAGGTAAAAGAGAATGTTGGAAGATGATACAGTATAACACAGAAATTATAAAGAATGTTTGTATATGTTAACCCCAAGGTTGTTACACAGATTTTAAGTAGAACAAATGTGGACAACAATTTATATTTCCACTTAACTTAGATGTATTACCGTTTTTATTAAAACCTTTAAACCTAATATAATATAGATATGTTTTACTTTTACTGAGTCCTAAAATACCATGTAGTTTGTAGATAGAGTTTGGGCAAGGTTGGATACTTGTTAAACTCACATCAATTAAATATACATTAATCGAATATAGACCCGTGTCCCTCTTCCACCCCTCCCACCCCTCCAGTTTCACCATTCCAGTCAGTTTTTGATGTAGTCTTTCTGTTGTTGTTCTTTCCAATATGCATTCCTCTCCATAAGAAATATTTACAACTGGGTTATTGACGCTAGCATCCACAGATGAGGGATACCATTCGTTGTTTGTTTTTCTGGGACTATGTTACTTCACTTAACATAATATCTTCTAGTTCCATCCATTTACCTGCAAAGTTCATGATGTTATCTGTCTTTACTGCTGCATAGAACTCCATTGTGTACATGTACCACATATTCTCTATCCGCTCGTCAGTTGAGGGACATTTGGGTTGGTTCCAGCTTTTTGCTATTGTGAACAGAGCTGCAATAATTATAGCTGTGCATGTATTTCTGCAGTAAGATGAGTCTTGTGGGTATATACCCAGGAGTGCTATGTCTGGGTCGAATGGCAAGATCATTTTCAGTTTTCCAAGGGTTTTCCACACTACTTTCCATAGTTGCTCTATAAGTTTATATTCCCACCAGCAATGGATGAGTGTTCCCCTTTCCCCACAACCTCTCCAGCACTTGGCATCATTTGTTTCCTTGATCCTAGCCAGTCTTAACAGAGTGAGATGATATCTTAAAGTGGTTTTAATTTGCATTTCCCTAATTATTAGTGATGTTGAACATTTTTGAGATGCTTCTCAGCCATCTCTAATTCTTCCTCTGTGAATCTCTGTTCAGTTCTTTGCTCCATCTTTTGAGTGATTCATTTGTTTTCTTTCTTCTTTCTTTTTTGAGTAGTTTGTATACTCTGGAAATCAATGCTTTGTCAGATGTATCTGTAGTGAAGGTTTCCTCCCACTCTGTGGGTTTTCTCTTCAATTCCTTTATTGTTTCTTTTGATGTACAGAAGCATTTGAGTTTGATGAGGTCCCATTTGCCAATTGTCAATCTTAATTCTTGCGCAGCTGCTGTCTGATTTAGGAAGTCTTTTCCTATGCCTATGTCTTGTAGTCTGCTGCCAAGTTTGTCTTCTATTGCCTCCAGATTTTTGGTTTCATGTTGAGGTCTTTGATTCATCTGGAATTGAATTTTGTACAGGGCAAGAGGTAGGGGTTTAATTTCATTCTTCTACAGGTGGTGATCCAATTTTGCCAACACCATTTGCTGAAGATGCTGTCTTCCCTCCATTGTGTCTTCTTGGCCTCCTTGTCGAATATGAGGTGGCTGAAATCATATGTGCTCAGGTTTGGATCTTCAGTTTTGTTCCATTGGACAATAGGTCTGTTTTTGTATGAGTACCAAGCTATTTTTATGACTATAGTCCTGTAGTATAATTTGAAGTCTGATATAGAGATCCCCCCTGTATTGTTCTTTTCACTCAGGGTTGTTTTGGCTATTTGGGGTCTTTTGTTCTTCCAAATAAAATTAAGGATTTTTTTTTCCAAGCCTGTGAAGAAACTCTTGGGGATTTTAATTGGGATTGCATTGAATCTGTACAAGAGTTTGGGTAGAATGGACATTTTTACTATGTTTATTTTCCCAATCCATGAGCATGGGAGGTCTTTCCATCTTCCGATGTCTTCTTCAATTTCCTTCTTCAGAGGCTTAAAATTTTTGTTTATAGATCTTTGGCATCTTAGATTTTGTTTGTTCCTAGGTATTTTATTGTTTTTAGGCTATTTTGAGTGGGAAGGTTTCCTTGTATTCCTTCATCAGTTGCTTGTTGTTGGTGTAAAGAAAGGCTCCTGATTTTTCTAGATTTATTTTGTATCCTGCTACGTTACTAAAGCTCTTAATCGTTTCTAGGAGTTTTCTGGTGGAGTTCTTAGCATCCCTTAAGTAAACGATCATATCATCGGCAAAAAGGGATATCTTCACTTCATCTTTTCCAATTAGAACTCCTTTAATTTCCTTTGCTTGCCTTATTACCCTAGCAAGTGTTTCAAGCACTATATTGAAAAGGAGTGGTGACAGGCGGCAGCCTTGTCAAGTTCCTACCTTTAAGGGGAATGCTTCTGTTGTTTCCCTATTTAGGATGATATTGGCTGTGGGTTTTCTGTATTTGGTCTTTACTACATTGAGGATTGATCCCTCTAATCCAATTCCAACTAGGACTTTAAGCATGAAGGGATGCTGGATTTTGTCAAAGGCTTTTTCCACATCAATTGAGATGATCATATGGTTTTTGTCTTTTAGTTCATTTATATGTTTGATGATATTTATTGATTTTTGTGTATTGAACCATCCCTGCATTTCTGGAATGAATCCAACTTGGTCATGGTGGATGATCTTCTTGATGTGGGTCTGTATGCGGTTTGCCAGTATCCGGTTTAGAATTTTGGCATCTGTGTTCATTAAGGAGATCGGTCTATAGTTCTCCTTTTTGGTTGTATCTTTGACTGGTTTTGGTAATAGAGTGATGCTGGCTTCATAGCAGGATTCTGGCAGAACTCCCTCCATTTGTGTCCTTCTAAACAACCTGAGTAGTAATGGTTGTAAGTCTTTTTGAAGTATTTTATAGAATTCTGCCATGAAACCATCTGGGCCTGGGCTTTTCTTGGTTGGGAGGCTTCTTATTACATCTTCAAATTCTTCATATATTATTGGTCTATTTAAGCTGTTGATCTCTTCTTGGTTGAGCTTTGGTGATTCCCAGGATTTCAGATATTCATGCATTTCTTCTAGGTTTTCAAACTTAGTAGTGTATAGGTTTTTGAAGTACCCCCGTATGATTGTCTGGACATTTTCATTGTCTGTTGTGATATTTCCCCTTTCATCACAGATTCTATTGATTTGGAGTTGTTCCTTCTTTCTTTTGGTTAACTGGGCTAGAGGTCTCTCTATCTTGTTTATTCTCTCAAAGAATCAACTTTTGGATTCATTGATTTTTTTGTATATTTTTTTGTTTCTATTTCATTGATCTCTGCTCTGATCTTTGTTATTTCTTCTTGTCTGCTGCGTTTAGCGTTCATTCGTTGTTGTCTCTCAAGTATTTTTAGCTGCGGTGTTAGATTGTTCACTTGTGCTCTTCCTGTTTTGGGTTTTTTTTTTCTTTTTTTTTTTTCTTTTGATGTAGGTACTTAGGGCTATAAACTTCCCTCTTAGAACTTATTTTAAAGTGTTCCATAGGTTTTGTTGTGTTGTATTATCATTATCATTCAGTTCCAGGAATGTTTTTATTTCTTTTTTTTTTTTTTATTATTTCTTCCTTGACCCATTCAGGAGAGTGTTGTTTAGTCTCCATGTGTTCTTATAGGTTGTAGGGCTTATCCTGGTGTTGATATTGAGTTTTATTGCACTGTCGTCTGATAGAATGCATGAGATTATTTCAATCTTTTTGTATTTGTTGAGTTTTTTCCTGTGTCCCAGTATATGGTCTATTTTGGAGACTGTTCCATGGGGTGCTGAGTAGAACGTGTATTCTCTGGTGTTTTGGTGGGATGAATATTCAACAGATGTCTGTGAGGTCCATTTGGTGTATTGTATCATTCAGTTCAGAGGTCTCTCTGTTTATCCTTTGTCCTGTTAATCTGTCTAGAGGACTTAGTGGGGTATTGAATTCCCCTACTATTAGTGTACTGGGGTTAATCTGTGCCTTGAGATCCTGAAGATTTGTCTTTATAAAGTTTGATGTTACAGAGTTTGGTGCATATATATTCATGACTGTGAGATCTTTATCACCAATTTTTCCTTTAATAAAGATGTAATGGCCCTCTTTGTCTCTTTTGATTTCTTTTGCTTTGAAGCCTATTTTGTCTGATATTAAAATAGCCATACCTGCTTTCTTTTTTGTACCATTTGCTTGACATACTTTCTTCCATCCCTTCACTTTAAGTTGGTGCCTATCCTTGAAATTCAGATGGGTTTCTTGTAGACAGCATATAGATGGATTTTGTTTCCTAGTCCATTCCCCCAGTCTATGTCTTTTGATTGGAGAGTTTAGTCCATTAATAATTAAGGTTATAATTGAAAGATGGATGTTGCTTCCTTTCACTGTATTATCCATTTGGATTTTTAGTCTCCGATTCTCCTCCTGTGGTCATGTTTTTATTAGTCTCTTTTCCTAGGTGCTTGGGGATAGTTGCTCCTCTCTTCTGCCCTTCGAATTGCTTCAAGTATTTTTTGAAGATTTTTTCTGGCAATGTAGTCTATCATCTTGTTTATGTCTTGGAAGATTTTTTTTTCTTTCCTTCAACTGTAATCGATATTTTTACTGGGTATAGTATTCTGCAGTGGCATCCATAGTCCTTTAACACAGGAAATGCTTTGCTCTATGTTCTTCTTGCTTTCATAGTTTGTGCTGAGAAGTCAGTTGTAATTCCGATGGGTTTCCTTTTGTATGTGACTTGTTTTTCTTTTGTAGCTTTCAGAATTTTGTCTTTGTTTTGGGCATCTAGCATTTTAACTATGAAATGGCGTGGGGATTTTCTTTTCCGATCTTGTGTATTTGGGGTCCTATGTGCTTCTTGTATTTGTATGGGTTTGTCTATTTTTAGTTTGGGTAAATTTTCATCTATTATTCTGTTAAAGATCTGATCAATGCTATTCTCTTGAGATTCTTCTCCTTCCTCTAGTCCTATGATGTGGAGGTTTGATCTTTTTATAGTGTCCCATATTTCCTGGTTGTTCCACTTTTGTGTATTTTTAATTTTTTCATAATCTTTATTTGAGTTTTTTAGTTGCTCTGTGTTATCTTCCAGATCTGATATTCTTTGTTCTGCTTCCTCCATTCTATTTCTGAGGATTTTGTTCTTTTTTTCATTCTTGACTGAGATGATGTTCTTATGTTCCTATCTTGTTTCATTTCATCCTGTGACTTTAAGATGATTTCCATTTCCTTTTTGAGCTTCTCATTCACTTGGTGCTCCTTACTTCACTGGCTGGCTTCCTTTCTCAGTGTAATTCTACTTCCTTTCGGAGTTTGTTCTTTTTCTCCCTCTAGTTCCTTACTGAGTTCTTGAGTCAGTTCCTGATTCGATTTAGTTCTTCTCTGAGAGAAGTTTTCTTTGTATCCCTCTAGGTCTTTTCTGGAGTTTTTCATTCTCTGTCCTAGTTCTCTGACTTCTTATTTATATTCTTTAATTTATCTGCATAGCTCTGCAATTACTATTCCTCTACATAGCTGTTTCTTGGGTCACACCTCCAGGGGGATTCCACTGTACCAATCTCCCTGCATGTTGGTACGACACTCTGCCTTCGCGCAAGAGAGTTATCCTTCACCACTTATCAATGTATTAAGATCTTCGCTTATCCCTGGCATGAGGGTTTCCCTTTTTTATTTTCTTCCTGAATCATTCCAATGCCAATCCAACCAAAATATCTTTCACTATGATGTAAGGCTGGGTTTTTGGCCTTGCCTCCCCTTCCAATGCTTTTTTTTTTTTTTCCTCTTCCTTTTTTATGGATTATTGACTTGTCTAGGTTTCAGGCTTTCAATTTTGTTTATATGTTGGTTATTGGATATCTATATCACTCTTCCCTTCCAGTTCTGAAGGTTCTCCAAAAAAAAAAATCTACTTGGATATGCTCTCATCAATTCCAGTTGGGGGGGGGTGGGGGATATGCCTGACTTAGTCCATGCCCCAGTACCTGTCTGGAGTGAGCTCCAGGCTCCTGTGCTTCAGGAACCCCCCCACACATACACAAAGAGACAATGGCACCAAACCAAACCCACCTGGCACCGTCTGCAATGGTGAAGGGCGGCTCCGCACAGACAGCCACTCCCTCCAAGGGTTTAGAGTTTAGACCCTTTTCCAGCAACCTAAGAATCAATCTACCCTAAAATCTGTCAGGAGTAGGTTCCAGGCTCCTGTGCTTCAGGAGCACACGCGCCCCCCCACACACACACAAAGAGACAATGGCGCCAAACCAAACCCACCTGGCACTGGCTACAAAGGCTAAGGGCAGCTCCCCGCAATGTAGTTTTTTGCAGTGGTAAACAAAGATGTTGTCATGAACTTTGCAGGTAAAGGGGTAGAACTGGAAACCATTATGCTAAGTGAAGTAACGCAGTCCCAGAAAAACAAACAACAAATTTTATCCCCCATTTGTGGATGCTAGCACCAAATCCTTAGATGTAAGGCAAACTGAACAACGTTAGTGTTATATTTATTTTTATCTGAAAGCAGCTGTGCTGTTATAATGTGAATTAGCCTACCACTTATTTTCAGACATTGTAATTTTGATGTATGGGTGGAGGCTATGTATACATATTTTAAAGTAATATAAAATTAAAGGGAAAACGTGAACTCTTAAACATGTTTTGGAATTAACATACAGTTTGGAGCAATACAAGTTGGAGGGAACAACAACAACAAAAGTACCTGGTCAGTGATCTGACTGAAAATGTAAACTACCCAAAACAATAAGCCTTTGCATAGAAAATCTTTAAAAATAGTGAGAAAAAGATGTATGGCAGAATGCACAAACTCGAGTTGGGTAGGGGGCATGTAAAGGGGAATGAGTCTAAAGTGTACTGAGAAATATTGTATGAAAGGCACAAAACTTCAATAAAAATATTTTTAATCCTAGCACTTGGGAAGCAGAAGCAGGCAGATCTCTGTAATTTCAAGGCCAGCCTGGTCTAAAGAGTGAGTTCCAGGACAGCCAGAGCTACAGGGAGACCCTGTCTCAAAAACACAAAAAAATTATTTTTAAAAAAGAAAGGTAGCAAATAAGCCATGGGAGGAAAGCCAGTAAGCAGTGTTCTTCTGTGGTTGCTGCTTTAGTTCCTGACTCCAGGTTCCTACCTTGAGCTCCTGCCTTGGCCTCCCTAGATGATGGACTATAACCTCTAATCCAAATAAACTCTTTCCCCCAGAAAAAAGGAAGACCACAAATAAATGATCTGACACTGCAGCTAAAAACACTTGAAAGACAATAATAAATGAGTCCTACACCTTAAGATAGGAAGAAATAACAAAAATCAGAGCAGAAATCAATGAAATGGAAACAAAGCAAAGAACACAAAGAATCAGTGAATACAAGAGCTGATTCTTTGAAAGGACCTCTAGCCCAGTTTACCAAAGGAAAGAAAGGGCATTTCCAAATCAATAAAATTAGAGATGAAAATTGAAACATCACAAGAGATAATGAAAACATTTAGACAATCATATGGGAATTCTTTAAAATATACACTCTACTAAATTTGAAAACCTAAGAGAAATAGATGGATATCTGAAATTATGGAAATCACCAGAGCTTAACCCAGAAGAAATTGATAGCTTAAATGACCCATAATATATGAGGAAATTGAAACTGTAATAAAAAACCTCGCAAAGGAAAAAATCCCAGGGCTAGAAGGATTAACTTCAGAATTCCATAAGCCATTTAAAGAGGACCAACAACCATTATTTCTGAAACTGTTTAGAAGTATACAATCAGAGGGAAATCTCCCAAGTTCATTCTATGAAGCCAGCGTCACTCTAGTACCAAAACTAGGCAAAGATACAACTAAAAAAGAAAACTATAGACCCATTAAATGGGGGAAAATTAGAAGCATTCCCCCTAAATTCAGGAACCTGCCAAATCTACCCCCTATCTCCTCTCCTTTTCAATATAGTGCTTGAAATGCTTGCTACACCAATAATAAAAGAAAAGGAAATTAAAAGAATACTAAATGGAAAAAGAGAGGTCAAAATTTTCCCTTTTTGCAGATTACATGATAGTTTACCAAAGGGAAGCCAAAACCTCTGCTGGAAAACTAGAAACAATTAACAATTTCAGGAAATTGGAGAGCTAAAAAAATAACCTAGAAAAATCAGTAGCTTTTCTTTATACCAATAACAAACATTTGGAGACGGAATACAAGGAGACTTTCACATTCCCAATAACCTCAAAAAATAAACTATCTAAGAACAAGTCTGACCAAAAAAAATAAAAAACTCTACAACAAAATTTTAAACCTTTGAAGAAGGAGATTGAAGAAGACACCAGAAGATGGAAAGAACTCCCATGCTCATAGATTGGAGGAATTAATATAGCAAAATTAACCATCCTACCAAAGTAATATACAGATTCAATGCAATTCCAATTAAAATCCCCATGAGCTTCTTCACAGACCTAGAAAAAGCATCCTAAAATTTATATGGAAAAGCAAATGACCCTGGATAACCAAAGCAACCTGAGCAAAAAGAGCAATGCAGGGGGGGATTACCATACCAGACTTCAAACAGTATTACTGGGGCATGGTCACAAAAACAGCCTGGTATTGGCACAAAAACAGATCATAGATAAATGGAACCAAATTGATGATCCAAACTTGAACACATGCAATTTCAGCCACCTCTTATTTGACAAAGAGGCCAAGAAGAGTCAATGGAGGAAAGACAGCATCTTCAGCAAATCGTGTTGGCAAACCTGAATCACCACTTGCAGAATAAAATTAAGCCCCTACCTCTCATCATGTACAAAAATCAACTCCAATTGGGTCAAAGACCTCATTGTGAAACCTGAAACTCTGAAAATGATAGAAGGAAATATTGGCAGTATCATACAAGATACAGGTATAGGAAATAACTTTCTCAATCAGATTACAGCTGCACAGAAAATAAGGTCAACAATTGAAAAATGGGACCTCATTAAACTCAAAAGCTTCCGTACAGTGACAAAAAAACAATCAAAGAAGTGAAGAGAAAACCCACAGAGTGGGAGGAAACGTTCACCTGACAGATACATCTGACAGATCATTAACAACAAAATTATAAAAATTACTCAAAATCAAAGGAGAAAGAAAGCAAGTGACCTACTCAAAAGATGGAATAAACAGCTGAACAGAGACTTTAAAAATGAAGAATCCAACTTGGTCATGGTGGATGATTTTCTTGATGTGAGTCACCTATATATCTAATTGCTTGTGCTTCATTAGTAGGATCGAAAGGTTACTCCTGAACAAACTGTCAGCCCATGAAAGGAAACAGCCAGAATTGACCAGAATCCAAGACAACAGCTCCAGAGAGAGTGGACTGTTCTGCTTCTCATCCACCTGTGCCCCTTTTCTAAGCCTAGGGAACAATCTGCTGAAGAGGGGGCTTGGTAGAATGTAAAGGCTGTGATTGGGGTGAACGGTGAAACTACAGCGATGTAGTCTGGACACTCATTTGATCAACTTGATTGAACAAACAACCTGTCACCCCCCACTGAATGGTGGGACTGTGGGGGTTTGGGCACAACAGTCTGTAGATTGGTTTTGCATGAAGGATGCTTATACTCATGGATTATCACTTATAGCTAAAAAATGAAAAAAAAAAAAACCTGAAAGATGCAGGACAGTTATGGCAGAATACATGATCTGGGATGGGGTGGGGGTGGGGGGGAAGGGAAAGGGAAATATGCCTGATCTGAATTGGAAAATGATGTACGAAATGCACAAACCATCAATAAAAATTAAATTAAAAAATAAATAAAATAAAATAAAATAAAAAAATGAAGAAGATGACTGATAAACATCTCAAAAAGTGTTCAATGTCACTAAGAATTAAATAAATCCAAATTAAAACCACTTTAAGATTTCATCTTACTCCCATAAGCCTGGCTTTGATCAAGAATACAAAGGATATGAAATCCTGGAGAGGTTATAGGGGAAGGGGACTAGTCATCTACTACTGATGAGAATGGAAACTGACACAACCCCTATAGAAAGCAGTTTGGAGAACTCTTAAAAAAACAAAATGAGCCTACCACCTGACCTAGTCACACCACTCCTGGGTGTATACCCACAAGACTCATCCTACCACAGAAATGAATGCACATCTATGTTCATTGCAGTTCTCTTCACAATAGCCAAAATCTGGAAGCAACCCAAGTTGCTGCCAGATTTTGGCTATTGTGAAGAGTGGATAAAGAAAATGTGTCACATCTACACAATGGAATTCTATGCAGTGGTAAAGAAAGATGACATCATGAACTTTGCAGGTAAATGGATGGAAGTAGAAGCCATTATGCTAAGTGAAGTAATACTGTCCCAGAACAAATGACGTATGATGTCCCTTATTTGTGGATCCTAGCACCAAATCTCTATTTATAAGACAAACTGAATAGTTTTTTTTGTTTTGTTTTTAGTAAATATAATACCCGACGTTACTCATCAACTTGCTATGTAATGTAGGAATGTATAGTAATATTTTTTTCTTTACCTACATACAACACTACTGTCAAATTTGAATCCCTAAACATGTATTGGAATTAACATATTGTTCATTTTCAGACACCATAATTTTGGTGTATGTGTGTCGTGTATATATGCCTATGTTTAAGCAATACAAATGGGAAGGATCAACGAAAACAAAAAGGCTGGGCCAAATAACCAACTGAAACAGTAAACTTCTGCCCACAATAGTAAACTTCTGCATCAAAAATTTTTTTTAGAAGACTGAGAAAAAGATGCAAGAGATGTATGGCAGAATGCATGAGCTCTGGTGGGGGACAAAGAATGGGTATAAACTTGATTAAGAAGGGTTTCATGAAAAGCACAAAACTTCAATAAAATTTCTAATATAATTAACTTTAAAAAGATGACATCAGGATATATTCAGGTAAATGGATGGAACTAGAAGCAGTTATGCTAAATGAAGTAACACAGTCCCAGAAATCCAAATGACTTATGTTGTCCCCACTTGTGGATCTTATCACCATACCATATCTACAAGGCAAAATGAGTAATTTTTCTTTTTCTTTCTTTTTTAGCAAATATAACACCTGATATTCCTATATAAAGTACATTAAAATACATCAACTTGCTTAAAAAAAAAAGGGGGGAAATTGACAGCAGGCCATAAACTTAGCTAAGGAGGTATTGGTAACTGGTTTACTGCTGGGTGTGATGTGAGCTTTAATGGAGTTACTCTAGACAGGCTAACTAGAACACAATGGGTGTTCTTGCACTGACAAACATCGAGTTACAAATGCTTGACCAACCAGAGCTGAGTAACATATATGAAAGAATGCATGAAATCCAGTGGGGGAGGTCTAGAGAGTCTTGAGGGATGGGTTCTAAGACTGATTAAGATCTATTATATAAAATATACACTTATGGAATAAAAATATTCATTAAAAGAATTCAAAATAAAAATAAATATAATTAAGTTAAACAAAAGGAAAACAAAATATAATTTGTAGTACTTTTACAGTACCAAAAATATATAGTCTTAAATATAATTATTTTTATGGATAATATATGAAAAAAAATTGAAATAATATTGTAAGTTATTAAATAAGAGCTAAAAATGTGAAAATACAACTTATCCATTGGCTGAACCATTCAAAACTATACAGATGTTATTTTATATATTAAATAATTATTAGAGTCCATAAATTATAATTATAATTTAAGAAAGTATAAAACAAAACTACCATTTAATAATATATGTTTGTAGGATCACAGGCAAAAATATTCAGGATAAGTCAGAAATGGAAACATGATTGATTTGATTGATTTTATATTGATATGAAATACAATATTAAGACTTATTACAATTTAAAAACTGTGATAATGACTCAAATAGATGACTATGAATAAAAAGTGATTTTGGAATTGAAAAGAGACCTACTGGAATCCTGTCAGAAGAGCTAGGCAGTATAAAGAGAGAATGACATATATTTCACAGATAACCCTCAGGTCTGACTTATAATACAAAGGGAAGTGAAAATCCTTGGTAGAGTATGAAGATGGAGACATTAACAAAGGCCCAGTATAGGGAATGACAATCACAATATATTCTACCTTTCAACTGTTTAATTGGGAAAAATAAAATAAGAAGTGAACAAGTGACTCACAAGCTGGTTTTTGAAGGAGATGGGATCAGTCTGAGTCTGGTGGATGCAGAGAAACTAAAAATATAACTACCACTCATACTTAAGGCCAAGGTTGCAATATCTGACCTAATATGAGGGAAATCATTTATTGATGGATTAACTTATAAAAGCTATTTAAAAAATAACTGTGTTGTCTCTCCTATGACTTTCAGAGTCAGGAGGACAGTAGAGCAAAATCTGAATTACAGAGTGAACTGACATGAGCTAGATAGTCTTTGATGACCATCACTAGGCCAGATAGGTCTGTGTTCACAAGAATGTTAAGAGAGGGTAACTCATCAGGGACCTCAGGATTGCTACATAACATTAGTAGCTCTAAAGTTTGACATGAACTTTATGAGGTGAGGGAGACTCACAGAACTGAACGATTTAACCTGGCATTTAAGTGGGAGTCATAAAGTACTGCAGCAATCACAAGAGGATGAATAAGGAAAAAGCAGACAAAGAGGCCCATGTGAGTCTCTCAAAAGCAAATGTGGAAAGATTTGTCCTAACGTAGGGGAACTAAGGGGAAAAAAAAAGAGAAAACCAAATTCAGTGCTTGTGAACAGATGGAAGGCTAAAGAGCCTGAGCAAAAGTTTAATGAAGGTAAAAAGGAGAATGTGGTGCAGGTTACAATACTAAGATTATCTCAGGAGTGCTCTTCTTATCCCTGAAGAACAAGCTTTGTACATTTCTTTTCTGCAAAAAATGTATTCTGGTGGAGAATATCAGTAGAAGAGCCAGGGTCCTCATCAAAGCTAGGTGTGGTAAATAGAGAGGGGGCATCTAGACACAGTTGGGGTCCAAAAAGTGTCATGTGTAAAAAGACTCTCTGGGAATTCTAGATGAGAACCTCATCATTTACCTCTTTGTTGCCAGCACATTTACAGCAATGAAAACCCTTGCCTAAGTGAACCTATTGAACATGAGGAGAGCCATTGGCAAACCTATAGCAGCAACTCAGGTTGAAGCAGTAGAAAGGTTCATAGAAATAAGTGTGGGTGACAGAACCTAGCTTCAACTCTTTGATACCTCAGAAACCAGAAAACTACAAATGGCCATGGAGAAAGAGAAGACATAGCTTAAGCACAGGAGAAAGTGGATGAAAAGAAGATGGGATTTAGTACAGAGGAGGGAATGGGGAAAAGATAACTAATATCAAAGATATTTGAAAAAGCCTCATGGGAATCTACAATGTAATAACATTTCTTTTTTTTTTATTTTATTTATTTTTTTTAAATTAGTTTTTTATTGATGCTTTGTGCATTTCATACATTTTTTCCAATTCAGTTCAGGCTTATTTCCCTTTCCCTCCCCCCCCACCCCCACCCCATCCCAGATCATGCATTCTGCCATAACTGTCCTGCATCTTTCTCTCAGTTTTTTTTTTCATTTTTAGCTATAAGTGATAATCCATGAGTACAAGCATCCTTCATGCAAAACCTATCTGCAGGCTGTTGTGCCCAAACACCTACAGCCCCACCATCCAGTGGGGGGTGACAGGTTGTTTGTTCAATCAAGTTGATCAAATGAGTGTCCAGACTACATTGCTGTAGTTTCACCATTCACCCCAATCGCAGCCCTTACATTCATATGTGGATGCTAGTACCAACAACCCAGATATAAATATTTCTCATGGAGAGGGATGCATAGTAAAAGAACAACAGAAAGACTGCATCAGAAAATGGACTGAAATGGTGAACTGTAATAACATTTCTAAAATAAATATATATTTTTAAAGGTTCAATTGTATCAGGGCTGGAGAAATGGCCTATCGGTTAAGAGTGCCGACTGCTCTTGCAGAGGACTGGGGTTCTTCTTTAAAAGAGTAGGAAAAAAAGATGTAGGATTAGCAGAGCACTGGGTTTCACCAATGAATTACACTTTTCTCTTGAGAAGAAAAGGAAGAACTCTCAGCATCCTCGGGGGATGAGAGAGCTGGTAGGTGCAAAGCCAGCCATGTTCCCAGGTTGTGAGAAGTTTGGTTCACTCTTTTGTCCCCCTAACAGGGGCTACTTAGAATCTCTGTCCAATGACTTGAGTCTTAACTTAAGACAAATGATCCTAGAAAAGTCCCTGGACATACACTTGTGAGGCCAAAATGCTGGGCTTTTACCAGAAAGTCCAGTTCTAGCCCATTCTCAAAAAGCAAACTGATTCATGGTGTAATCCTTTCATTTATTCTCATAAGGCTTTGTAGTCAGACAGCTTTGGCAAAGTGTAACTAAAACATATATGTAAACAAACTACCATGAAATTGAAACCACCCCAAATTATCACCATTAACACACCAACAGAACACAAAACAATAAGCTAGTTACAACACGAAGACAACTGCATTGAACAGTGATTTGGGTCACAATTGTGAAAAATTTCCAAGTGTAATTCTGTGTTACTTAGGGCAAATTACCTAGTTTCCTTTGAGACTATGCTGCTCCTTCTTTACCATATATGTAATTATTTCTAACTTTTTTAGTTGATATGAATATTAGACATAAAGAATAGTGCCTGACATTAAAAAAAATTAAAAAAATAAAGATTGTTAACACGAAAACGTATAAACCAAGTTTTGTATAGGTTGAATCTGTTAACAGTGATTTATAGTCAACTTTTTTATGCATAGGAATTTAGAAAGTTATAGGGATCAATACAAGTACTCACACACCCATAAACACATGTGCACACACACACACACACATACAAGTATATACATACATATATACAAAGAAAAAAGTTTGTGAGACCAATTTTTGGGAAAAAAGTTACATCATTGTCTTATACTCAATGAGAAAAAAATCATTTCCACAATTAAGGTTGGGTTTAAATTTCCACAGAAGTCCACCGTCTGTCTTTGGAGCACTGGAAGCAAAGCTGAACCTTTAAAAGACAATTAAGATGCTGCTCCAGGGCAAGAGAACTGGAGAGAGCTTTAGGGCTTCCCCAGCTATACACAGAACACTGAAAAGTCAGCCTTTCCCCTGACCCCTGTTGCTTTCATTTCTGGAGCAGGAGAGGGCACATAACAATAAACCTTGGATGAGGTTAACCAGAGTATTTACAAACAGCTACAATCTGAAAAGTGTAACAGCTTCATTTTGCTTTTGGTCTTTTCAAGGCAGAGCCTCCTTAGAGTCCCAGTTGGCCTAGAGCTCACTATGCAGACCAGGCTCTCCTTGAACTCACAGAGACCTGCCTGCCTTGGCCTCCCAAGTGCTAGGATTAAAGGCATAAGCCACCACACCTGGCTCCTCAAGCCTAGAATTTAGGAGCCCAATTTGCATTACAGAATACTGGCCTCTGGAATGAGGTCCTAGAGGAAGCTTAGCAGACAAAAAGAAAACCTGAGCTGAATTAACCACTGCAAAGACATTATTTGCAGAAAAAAGGGTTCGAGGAGAACTTTTAAAACATACTTAAACTGTAGCTGACTTTTCACAAACTTCCATACAATATTGGTAGGCTAACTCCTGGGTAGGGAGTTGCCTCCACAACCCTAGCTGGCCTAGAACTGAGCAGCCTGTGCAAATATGCACCTCAATACAAGGCTTGCAGCAAAAGTCTTGAGCTTGCTCCACAGGCATGCCCACCCTCCCTGCCTCTGCCTCTGCTCCCATGACCTTCACTACTTGAACCACAGCAAGAAGGAGGAAGCCTGTGGTTCCCTTTGGGGTTGAAATTCAAATTCAGGCTGCAGGGTAGGTTCCAAGCCCACTGAAAAATCCTCTAGAAGGCAAGTGGATGGGAGAGGAAAAACTCCTTTCTCACAATTTCTCTGAATACACATAATCTGGGAAGGCTGGGGGACAGACAGATGTTCCCAGTCAGAGAAAGCCAAAACAGTACCCAGGGGCTCCATAGAGGTGCCCCGCTGAGTGGGTGAAAACCCACAAGAGAGTGTAGGCCTCTCAAAGCCATTCAAAGATGGGGTCTCCGGAGAACAGGCCAAGTCCCCATCAGTGAGAATTTCCTCTGCCTCCATCTTTAGTCTGTGCCTTCAATGATTCATAGGTGCTAAACTGTCTCTAGCCCAGAACTTGAAAACATCTTGCAGAGATTCTAGCTTACCAAACTGGTCTCCATGCTCCATGTTGATGCACCAGAATGTAGGAAGCTTCTTTTGTAACGAGCAGAGCAGGTACAATGTGGCCCTGCTAAGGGAAAGGAGAGCAGGGTACTGCCTCTGCAGCCACTGTAGGGAACTGACCTCTTGATGCAGAGGTCAGCTGGTTACTTTCATAACCTGAGCTGAGAGGTACTTCCACCTCAGGTCCTTAGTCTGGGACAACGGAACAGTTCCCACTCTTGGCTGTGATTTCCCACCTGCCGAGAGACTGCTGGCCCCCAGACAGGAATTTCAAGATGATGGATGATGACTTATCTTCATCCTGTGTTCATTCACAACTCACTTCACTGCACCAGCTATCCAGATTGGTGGTCTGAGGACCCCTGTCCAACCCACTGGTCACTGGAACAAAATGCAGGCCTGCTTCAGCCTCTGTGCATGCAAAAAATGACAGCCAGGAATTCTGTAATGATGGTAATGTAGGATTCAACTTATTGCCTGCTACAGCCTGCTTTTATAAGCAAAATGTTGTCAGCTCATAGAGTGAATCACAGGCCCCTAATTCTGTGTCCCTACACACTGCTGCCCCACTCAGCATCATGCACCTGGGCCATGTTGTCTGCTCCTTCTTGGGGCAGTGTCAAAGAAATCCCCTGACTCCCATCTACGTGGTGCCCTGAGGGGTGCTAGCTGAGAACTAGCCCCCAGTTCAAACTGGATCTTCCTACAACTTCCTATACCCACACGGCATCCAATACTCATTAGTAACTCAAATTTTAGGGGACCCAATGCTCTCCTATATTTTCTGTCAGTATTGTACTGCGCTTACAATCATGCAGGCAAAACACACATAGACATAAAATAAAATAATATAATAGTATAATAACTCAGTAAGGTGAAGTGGCTTGATTGGTCACTTGGATCCATGCATTCTCCAGACCTGTGAGCTTCCCAAACACACCCAGTGAGTTCTTACCTTTTCCAATGACTTTCCTGCATCGTACTGTCTAGCTCTCAGGCTTGCTCTGGTGGCTGAGATTTATCAATGTCTCAGAGCTGCAAGCAATGTTCCAACTCATACTCGGACCTCAGGCAAGACATCCAAGCAATGTACCCATTCAGCTCTCAGCCCTGCTGGGTCACTCTGATCCATGCAGGCTTCAGACAAGTGTTCCAATATTGAACTATCATCCAACATACTCCTGTAACACCTACCCAGTCCACCCTGATGCTTTAATACCTTGAAGAGATAGCCATAGAAACTCAGATTCAAAAGTTACACTTAGGCCTAGCTGAACTGAGATCAGTTCTTAAAACATCATATTCACATCAACATAAAGAGGCCCCAAACAGCACTCAGCAGAGCCATAACATGAAAATTTGTACAGAATGTAAATAAACATACAAACATCCACTCAACCAAGATGATACCACCTACACACACTGAGAAATGACACAACTGACACAACACAAGTCCAGATAAATAAGTCTCATCAAGAAAACAGACAATATGAACAACCCTCCAAAAATTGGCAACCCTTTCATAATGTTTCCTGAGAATGACAAATTAGCTGATGGACAAGAAAAGAACTTCAAAACAGCAATTAAAATGTGTTCAAAGAAATCAAAGAGGATATGAATAAAAGCTAATCTAATAATGTGAAAACAAATTTGAAGAAAATAATGAAAGTAAATCAAGGCATTTAATTAGAATTCAATAGAGAGATAAAATCTATGCGGAAAGGGCTAACTTAAATAATATTTGAAATTAAAATCCCAGGAACTCAGAAAGCTCAGAGGAAATGATTAAAAAGGAATTTGAGGTAATGAAACAGAGAATGTCATATCTTAAAGATAAAGTTTGTGAAATGGACCACTCAGTAAAAGAAAATGTCAAATATAAAAAAAATAATAATCCAGGAATGGAATATGCAGGATCTCTGGGATACTGTTCTGGTTTGAATGAGAATGTCTCCCATAGGCTCCAAGTATTCTGACATTTCATTGATAGTTTGTCGCTTTGTTTTGGGAGATCTTAGAAGTGTGAATATGCCTGAGGAAGCATGCCACTGGGCTTAGAGAGTTTAAAAAGGCTTGCCAAACTTATTTTGCTCTCTCTGCTTCCTGGGCCTGCTTGAAGATTCAAAGTTCTGCTTTTGGCTTCTGCTTTGGACCTCTGAGCACCATACCTGTCTGCCATGATGAACTATAATTTTCCTGGAACTATAAGCTCAAATAAATTTTCCTTTTATAAATTCCCTTGGTCATGGTGGTTCTATCACAGGAATGGAAAAAACATTAATATAGATGCTATGAAAAAAAACTAGAAATTATATGTAGGGAAGAAGGAGAAATTCAGATTAAAGAAACAGAAAATATGTTCAACAGAAGTGTAGAACACTTCCTAAATCAAAGGAAAGAGATATCTACTAAGACATGAGAGGCACCCAGATTATCAAATAGACAGGATCAGAAAAGAAACTCTCCATGTCACATAATAATCAAAACACTAACTAAGAAAAGACACTGAAAGCTCCATATGATAAATTTCAAGTTAAATATAATTACGGCCCATAAGTACAAATGTTGTCTTTTCAATGGAGACAATGAAAGCCACAAGATCTTGAACCCATGTCCTATGAACCATGAGAGAATGCAGATTTTACCCTAGATAACTACAACTAGCAAGCTATCTGCTGTAATTGAGAGACAATGAAATGTTTTCATGATAAAGAATGACCTAAGTAAATTTTACAACCACGAAGCCAGCTCTACAGAGAATGCTCAATGGAATACTTTAATCTGAAAAGAAGTTCAAACTCTCAGGAGGTCAAGAACATAATCCCAGAAGAGTTAAAATAAGTCTAAGGAGAAACACCAAACAGCACAGCACAAAGATAAGAGCAATTAATGAGTATTGGTCAACAATAAATCTCAATATCTCAATTTCCAAGTAAAAAGAGACAGACTAAATGATGAGATTAAAAAATGGTATCCACTGCTTGGCTGCTTCTAAGAAAAACACCTCATTATCAAGAATAAGTATGACCTTAGAGTTGAAAGACGTAAAAGTTATTCCACATTAACAGAAATATGAAACAATCAGATGTAGCTATTCAAGGATCTGATAAAAAAATACTTCAAACCAAAATGATCCAGGAAATAAGGGGTGGTACACTTCATACTCATGAAGAATATATACCAGAATAGTGTTACAATCCTAAAAAATAGGTCACCTGGTGCTGAGATATGGCTCAGAAATGAAAGGCACTGGTTGTTCTTGTCTAGAATCATCTGGGATCAATTCCCATCACCTACATGATGGCTAACAACTGTCTGTAACTCCAGTTCTGGGGGGGGGGGTACAATGTCCTCTTCTGACCTCCACTTGCACTGCATGACACAAGTGCTCTTGTGCAAATGCAACCAATATACTCATATGCATAAGGTAAAGATAATAAATAAAATATTTTAAAATATGCACAAAACACAGGGTACTGAATTTGATAAGAGAAATTTCATTCTATATAAAACCATAAAATTACTCCAAAAAAGTGTTAGTGAGTGACTTCAATACACCAGTCTCATGAAACAGAAGGACAGCCACACAAAAACTAGATAAACCCTGGATTTAAATGGTATTATATATAAAATCAACCTAACACAGTTTACAAAACACTCCACCCAGATACCAAAGAATATTCATTCTTCCAACCAGCCAATGGAACTTTCTCCACAATTTATGACATATTTAGAAAAAAACCACAGTGTCTACAAATATAAGAAAATTGGGATATCAACATGTTTCTGTCCAAAAAAGAGTAAAGCTACGTATCAATGGCAATAAAAGTGGGAGAAAGTGTACAAACTCATGGAGACTAAACAACATGACAATAAATGAAAAATGAATCAAGACTAAAATTTAAAAATTCCTAGAATTGAATGAAAATTAAAACATAAAACACCAAAATCTATGGTACACAATGAAAGTATTCGTAATATGAAAAATTATAACACTAATTAACTAAATCAGAATATTAAGGACATCTCATACAAATATACTAATGATCTTTCAAGAGGCATTGAAAATATCAATAACAAACAAAACCTACAATGAGATAGGAAGAAATCAGTAAAATTAAGCTTAAATTAATGAAATAGAAATGAAAGAAATAATACAATGAATCAATGACATGAAGAGTTGGTTATTAAAAAAAAGTTTGACAATATTGACAAACATTTAACCAAATTAAGCAAAAGGAAGAGACAATTCTAATTAACAGCCTCAAAATATAAAATAAAAAATATCTTGAAATGTATCTATTCAAAGAATTGTATTTATAAAATTTTAAGACATTGAAGAAAGAATTGTAGAAGATAGCAGATAATGATAGAATGACTTTCCATGCTTATGGATTAGTTGGCTTAATATTGTAAAAAAAGGTCATCCTGTCAAAAAATATACTGACTAGTTATTGCAATTACTGTTAGAAGCCCAACATAGTTATTCACAGAAATTGAAATATCTTGAATTTCATATGGAAATAGAAAACTCAAGATAGTCAGAGAGATTCTGAACAATAAAAGAAATTTTAGAAGCATCACAGTCCCTGATTTCAAATTATATTTCAGAAATATTATAATAAAACAAAGGAACACATTGATCAATGGAATAGAAATCCCTGATTTTTTTTACATAGTAACAAAAACATAAATTGGAAAAAAATCGCATATTCAATAATTGGTACCTATAAAATTGGGTCGCTACATTTAGATGAATGAAACTAGAACCCTATCTCTCGCTCTGGAAAAAAAAAAACCAAAAAACAACAACTCCAGTTGGATTAAAGACCTGAACATAAAATCGGATAACATGAATCTGATAGAGAAGAAAGTAAGGAATGCACTGGAACTCATTGAACAGGACCTTCAGAGAATAGGCATTAAAAGCAAAAATTGATAAATTGGATCTCTGTAAACTAAAAATATTGACAAAATCAAAGGACATTGTCATTAAAGTGAAGTATAATCCTACAGGACACACAAACAAACAACCTAACTAAAATTATGGCAAGAGACTAAAGAGCAAATCCTAAGGATGAAAATCAAATGGCTGAGAAATATTTTTAAAGTGTCCAGCATCTTTAGACACCAAGGAAATGAAAACTAAAGCTAACTTAAATATTTTATTAGTTTTATTTAATGTGTATTACCTGCATGTATGTAAGTGCATCTGTGTCATGTGATGTTCACAGATGTTGGAAGTGGATCAGATCCCCTGAAACTGGAGTTATGGACTGCTGTTAGCCACCATGTAGCTGTTGGTAATCGATCCTGGAGCCTCTTCAAGACCAAGTAGTGTTCTTAACCCCTGAATGATCTCTCTAACCCCCCCAAGCACTTTTATTTTACAACCGCTCAGAATGGCTAAAAAACATACAAAAAAACAAAGACAAATGCTAGTGAGGATATGGGGAAAGGGAACTCTTATTCACTGCTGGTGGGAGTGCCAACTGACACAGGCACTATGGAAATCAGGATGGAGATTTTTCAGAAAGCTAGCAGTAGATCTACCACAAGATATGGCTATATCACTCTTTGCCCTATACCCAAAGGACTCTTTATCCTTCTATAAAGATATCTGTTCATCCATGTTCATTGATGGTCTATTCATAATAGCCAAGAAATAAGATAAATATAGATGTCCATAAACTGAAGAATGAAAGCGTGGTACAATTATACAATGGCATATTATTTATGTGTTAAGAAGAATGAAATCATGAATTTTTCAGACAAATGGAAGGGAGTGAAGATAATGTTCCTGAATTTGTTCCCTCAGACCAAGAAAGACAAAAACAACAATTTCTCTCTCATTATCGGATGTTTTCTTTCAGTTTTTAGATCTACTTTTTCAACTGTAATATCTACAAACATCGGGAGACTAGTATGCAACCATGGTGGGAGGTTTCATGGGAGTGAGAGAGAATGTAGTGATATAAAGGGAAAAGGGGAATGATGGAATAGGAAAGGTTATAGGAGGAAGGGAATTAAAAGGCAGGGAGAGGAAGGAATATGGGACAACTCCCACTAAAGGCCTTTAAAACCCCACCCCTAGGATATCCTTCCACTATGGAAGCTTCTTAAAGTATACACATATACAATCTCAGAAGGGATTAAAGGGAGTTATCATATAATAAATGGACAGCGCCCCTCATAGACAGCAAGCTAGCAAAGAAAATACCCAATAAGGGGCTGGAGAGATAGCCTAGCAGTTAAGAGCACCGACGCTCTTGCAGAGGACCCGGGTTCGATCCCCAGCACCCACATGGCGGCTAAGAGCCGTCTGTAACTCCAATTCCAGGAGAACTCCAGTTCCAGGGGAATCCAGAAGAGACCCTCTTCTGACCTCCGCGGCATTGCACGACACGGGTGCACAGACCTGCATGCAGACAGTACATTCATACACATACAAAAATAAATAAATAATAAAAAAAAATAAAAAAAAGAAAATACCCAATAAGAAAAATAAACTCATTCTTTCAAAGCTTTTGTTGAGTCACACAGACCTCCAAACAATAGCAGCCACTGTTCTTGCTCTTAGTTACATGCTCTTGGTTATCCATCAGAATGGAGAGTAAGACTCTATTGCTGATGACACAAACCATACTTGCTATAGTCCAAATAAGAAAATTCAAGCTTGGTACTGACTACAAGTCTTTACCACTGTAGGAACCTACTCTGGGCCAGCCAGGGGTGTTCCAAGATCCTGACCAAAGAAAAGGTGATTAGGCATGGAATCAAATAGCACAGACTCTGGGAGTTGGGTGAATGGCAGGGAAAAGGTGAGCACCTGCCAACTCAGTTAATATGAGAAAGACAAGGATTTATATATGATCATCCTCTGCTTCTTCTGGAAATGCATCAGATGCTGATCAAACCACTGACTCAGCTGTTGCCTCCAAGCACAGGTTAAGTCTGTAGGTTAAGCACACTGCTGCACATTTGTAACACTCTACATATTCACCCCTTTGCTATTAAACAAACAAACAAACAAAAAAGATACAAACATAGCGGGAGCCTGAGTGCATAGCTCAGACCTCACCTCTAGCATTCCAACATCTGACTGTGCCTGTCTTAGGTTGTCCTGATCAACAGGATCTTACCCATCATTGGCTAACCACCCAGCCACCAAGGAAAATGTTAGGAACAGTGTCTGTCTGAGTGAGAGTAGAGGCATTGGGATTTACCCCCACAAGTCATGAGCAGAGAGCCAAACGGAAAGAAGATTATATTTTCAGAAATGCTCAAGCAGGTGTTCTCATCAGCACCGATAGTAAGAACAGAATATTTGATGGATTTGCAGAAGGTATTGAAATTACAAATCATGCAGCTGTAACACTTGAAGACAACCAAATTTTTTTTTTTTGGTCTTATTGAGACAGGGTCTCCCTATAGCTCTGGCTGTCCTGTAACTCACTATGTAGACCAGACTGGCCTTGAACTCACAAAGATCCACCTGCCTCTGCTTCCCAAGTGCTAGGATTAAAGTCATGAGCCACCACGTCCGGCTTAAGGACAATCAAATTTCAACAACCAATTTAGAGGCCTATTTCCAGCATCTGATGTCAACAAAGCAATGAAAGGTAAAACAAAACAAAACAAACAAACAAAAAACAACAACAACAAAACAAAACAAGGAATAATAACAATAAAAGATAAAATAATGAACAATTGACTTCGCAACACAACTAAATCCCTTTCCCCTAAGAAAATCCTGCCATTCTTAACAATGGATTTAGGGGCTCATTTTTGGCATCTGGTGTCAATGTTGCAATGAAAAATTGCAATGTAACAATGAAATAAATTACAATGTAACAATGAAAGATAACAAAACAATGAATAATCACTTTGCAACACAACTGAATCCCTTTCCCCTAAGAAAATCCTACCATTCTAACCCCCTTTTAAAAAAAAAAAAACATGAAAATACCAAAAAATATGTTTTGAACACAAGGTCAGCTGACACTACGAACCTTAAGGTACCAAAAAATGGCAATATAAAACTCAGGATCTCAAAACTGGGTGTTCCAGCATTACTTTTAAAGGGAACAGAAGTGAGAAAAAAATAAACTGCGATTTTGCACAGTCACCAAATTTCTGAAAAGCCAGTGAGTGTCTCTACAATTAGTATTGAATGTAGTTGAACTCGAAGGCCTAGGTAAAAATCATTCAAACAGACCAGTCATAGGATGGGTTTTATATTCTTATGCCTACGGCTTTGGTTGAGTGTGCAAGACAAGTAGTAAATATTTGATATACAGTATTCAAATTTTTGGCCTTTCAATATATTTTTAAGTATTCACATTTTGACAATTATATGTGCAAATCCCATCTGGCACATATAATTCTGTGCACATAATGATGGAAACTTGAAGTGGCCACTTTGTTTGACAGAACCAACATAGAGGACACTACACATACCTTAAACAGGAAACACAAGGGCCCCAGATAAAGAAGGAGAATTGAGAGAAAGAGCTCATGGGCCCCCAAAAATTTGCAAATGAAGCACGTTCAAAGATGGATGTAGCGCAATCAGAACTTGATATCTATCTCACTGAATGCAACACTGCAGTGTCTCAGCTAAGCAAGGCAAATGAAGCTTTAACTACAGCTTCTGATACACTCAAAGAAAGGAAAGCTAGAATTGGAGATACAAACACAAAATTCCCCTCAAGCTCAGCAAGAATTAAAGGAGAAAGAAAAGGAACTTCAAAATTGACACAAGGAGACATAAACCTCAAAAATTTGGTACATGATCCTTTCTAAAAATTTGAATAAACCAAGAGTTCCTTAGCAATGTATCAAAGTAGGGGAAAGTACTTGGACGAAATAAAAAAAAAAAAAAAATTGGCAGGATCCCAGGAACATATGAAAGACTTGGGGACCCGGGAGCCATTGATGAAAGACACAGTGTTGGAGTTGCAACCTTTACAGGCCTGGATAAGATGGCAGTATGGACAGAAAAAAACAAAAACAAAAACAAAAACAAAAAAACGACGAAAATCCAAAGTCCTGAGAATACTTCTCAGTTATTTAACCTAGTCAAAGTGAATAATGAGGAAATCCGCCAAGATTTTTATTTTGTATTACAGGATACACCAGTGGCTGACAACCTGGATCAAGCCACAAGAGGAGCCTATCAGAAAGACAGAAGATGGAGAGCAGTAACTCCACAGGGGCAGATCACAGAACAGTCAGGTACAATGACTGGTGGTGGAAGCAAAGCAACGAGAGGAAGAATGGGCCCACCAGCCATCCTTGAAATCCTGGAAGAAGAGGCACACAAAAAGGAAAAGCATCCCAGCTGGAAAAGCATTCCAAACAAGCAGTGCAAGTACAACCACAGAAAGCACAACTTGAAGAAGCAGTAGTTAAGACAAAGTGAATGAGAAATGAGGAATACACTAGAAAAGTTCGCTGCAATCATCCAGCGTTTACCAGAGCAATAAGAGCATTTGAGTGAACAAATTAAAGAACCTGAAGGCAATGTGCTGGCAAAGTAGAAGCTGAGAAATCGACAGCCACAAACTGAAGCCCCAACAAGACAAACCAACAGCCAGATGAATGTGTCTCTGCTATCACCAAAGTCCAAGCAGCCATCAAGACTGCCAAACGAAGATCTCCGAAAACAAAGGCTGAACAAATTCATGGCAGGCTTTTACATTTTTATGCCTATCATGTTTTTATGTTTTATGTTTTTGTTTTGATCTAAGGTATTCAAATTTTTGGTCTTTCGTTTCATTTTTTAAGTATTCAGATTTTAAAAGTTTGCACGTGCATATCTAGTCTGGAATGCCAAATAATTTTGTGCACATAAAGATGAAATTTGAAGTGGCCACTTTGTCTGAGAGAATGTTTACAACGACTGACAAACATACTGAGAGGACACTAGACACACCTTACATGCACAAACTTGGATGCATGAAGAATATGACTACATGAATCTCAGACACATGGCAGAACAGTCACCATAAAGAGAAAACATAGTTACTACCTTCAAATATGGCTCTTTAATCTTTCCTAAGGGCATCCACAGCATCCTCCTGGAGAACTCTGGAAAGATATGAGCTAAGCCTCAGCCCTGCATTAACATAGCCTGTCGGTGTCTTTGCCCGTGGTGCTCCTGGGCTCCTGCTGCCTACCTAGTGACCAGGCTGTCGGGCAGGTGCAGGGGTCGAAGCCGGGCCACTGCCGCAGCCACCACCCAGGAGCTGCCCTTGCCCTTGCTGCAGCCACTCCAGCCCCGGGGAGCGCTGCAGCCCCCGAGCTGGCCTCACTGCACTGCTGCCACTTCCTCTGTGGTGCTGTCTGTGCCATCCTCTTGCTGTACTGCCACCCCCAGCTCCATATTGCTGCCCATGTGCCCAGGCCATGGAGCCATGAAGGCTGGGGGTGTGTCCGAATGGGGATGGCCTAGAGTTCTCCCAAGCTGGGTGGTTCCTGCTCTCCTTGCTGCAGCAGCCTGCGACCATGCCCAGGAAGAAGGCAGTTACAGCCTCCATGAGCCGAGCTGCCCAAGCCCTCAGGCTGTGGCTTTCTATCATTCCTGACCTGGCTCCTAGCTGCAGGTGAGGAATGCAAATTGAGTGCCCTATGAGCAGCTGGAGAGTGGAGCAGCATGGACAAGCAGGTGGCCCAGCAGAGCGAGCAGGTACATAGAATTCTCCCCACTTGGCTGAGACAGAGCACATGTGGAAGGGCCAGCCCTCCTGCCCCCCTGTACCCCCACAAAAGATGGAGCCACTTCCACTCAACAAGGAGCTCAAAAGGCCTGCTACAATGGCAAGGAGGACCATAACAAATGGGGCCCCAAGGACAGCCGTCTGAAGACGGAGGTTATCCATGAAGGCAGAAAGGGAAATTAAGACAGTGGGCCAGCGTTCACCCTCGCTTGGCTACAGACATACAACAGAAAGGGACCTACTCACCAAATACCTGTACTGTATATCTCATCAGAAAATGGGGTGCCTCGCAAACGCCAGGGGCTATAAGCTGAAACTGAAACCGCAAAAGGGACATGTTTTTAAAATTCTGGGGGGCGTGGGGGTGGCCACAGACCACACTGGGCACCAGATGTAGGAGATGTAGGAACCTCCCCTGGGCCAGCCAGGGTGGTTCCAAGATCCTGACCAAGGAAGAGATGAGTAGGCATGGAATCAAACAGCACAGACTCCGGGAGTTGGGTGAAAGGCAGGGAAAACGTGAACACCTGCCAACTCGTTTAATGTGAGAAAGACATGGATTTATATATGATAATCCTCTGCTTCTTCTGGAAATGCCTCAGATGCTGATCAAACCACTGACTCAGCTGTTGCCTCCGAGCACAAGCTAAGTCTGTAGGTTAAACATGCTGCTGCAGGTGTGTAACACTCCACACACCACTACTGGCTAGCTTTCATAGTTTTGCAAGGTTTTAGAAATAATACCTGAAGAGAAAAATAATCACCAACCTTCCCTTCCTGTGAATCCTGTGAGCTATAACACCTGGCCTGGCAAGATATGCCCACTAGTTCCATAGTGGAGCAAATAATATGAAAGAAACCAATCAATTTTCTTATTGGATTTAACACTCACTTCACAAATTATAGCCCACAATTCAAGGAAAGTGTGGCTTCTTGACAAGTCACAGTCTTTATGAGAGTTACTAATGCTGTTATTTGCTAAATATTCATAGCACTAAAGTATCTTGTGATTACATATAGCTTTACCCATCAATTAATGCATCCATCAACTCCCACCAGACAAGCGTCCTTCTGTATTAGATGGTGATTAACACGGAGACCCACAACTGACATACATGTGGAAAATAAGAGAATGCAGAGTTTGCATCTTTGAGTTGGTCCCTAAATCAAACCTCTTCCACCCATGGCTCAGGGATTATTATGGAACGGGTATGAGATAATTGTCAGATCCTGAGGTAGTGGATGCCCAAATTGAAACAAGTTTCCCAGACAGTTGGACAATTAATCATACAAATTCACAGCAATAGCTCATCAGTCTCATATTAGCTCATCAGACCAAATCCCATTATAGACATAGGGAAGTGTATAAATAGCCTCTACACTAGCTGATGAACTATAGATAAGCTCAAGCTGTGGTTGTCGGAGAGAGAGAGAGAGCAGAGAGACGAGAGAGAGAGAAAGAAAAAAAAAAAAAATTGTTTTCCTTTTTTTTTTTTAAGGTTGTGATGTTGCAGTAACTTATGGGCAGGGTTTAGGTGTTCCTACCAAAGGTAATTTGAGGATGCAATATTTGACTTGATTTATATATATATATATATATATATACATATATATGTAACTGAATACAAAATATCAGGACAGGTATATTATGAGAGGGTGCAGAGAGGGAAAGGTTTCTGAATATAATCAATATATTATATACAATTTGTGAAAATTCAAAAAAGAAAAATGAACAAAGTGTAACAGCAATAAGGTATAGGTTTTAGTGTAGATACAAATAATAAGAATGCAAGAATGATACAAGAGAAAGACAAGAGTATAATTAAAAAGTAAAAATAATAGCTAAATGGTCTACAACTTTTCAAAAATACATCTATACAATCAAAAAAATCCCAGGAACACTACAAATACAAATGAAAAAATGTACACAAATATAACTCAGACAACACAAAGAGGGAGAAACAAAATAGAAAATATTTAAAATATTAAGAAGACAAAGGGAAATTCATTATACAAAAGGAATTATCAACATAATTAGAAGTGGACTTGAAATCAGAAAATAGTGGAGATGAAAGATGGTAGAATGACATATTTGAGAATCTGAAAGAAAGTATAATTTTTGATACAATGATTTTTTAATTCAAGAAATTGTGATTTGATACCCTTAGCAAATCCAGAATTTTTTTTCTTCTGGACATATATTAAGCCTTATATTAAAAATATTTCTTATCTTAAAATCATGTCATTCCATACATCTTGGTAAGTAGCCAAAAGAATCAGTATCAAATTTTATAATGATAGAATACAATATAAATTGATATTTATTCCCTTCATTATCTGATTGAAAAAGCAATTATGAGCAATGAAACAATGTGCATGTAATTAAATTATTTTATGTATTTGATATATGAGTGCAAAATAATAAATAACAACAAAAATGTGGGTATTATGACATATGCATACACTTATGTGGCTGAACAGGAAGTTGTAAGTTCAAGGCCAGTCTGAGTTAAGTACATTCTCCAACTAAAAAACAAACTGATAATTACAATGACAACACTAATAATGATAAGGAAAAGGAGCTAGATGAATGCAAATGTGTAACATAAAAATGACATCAGATGATAATTTGAATTCCTAAGTAGCCACATAAAGTACAAGAAATGAAAAGTATACATACTTTCTAAAATCAGCTTTTCTTCTCTTAGTATCTTTAATAAATATAAAAATTTAGAAAGTAATCATGATATTATGTATGAGTTTAATATTAATAGATGTATTGTTTACATCAATAATAAAAGTTTTAAGCTATAGAAACAATATTTATACATTTCAATGAAATTAAATTTTTACAAGTCTGACATAGGTTCTGATAGAAGAAAATTTATGTATTATTAATCATAGAATAAATAATACAAAATCAACTCAACATATAGCAATATAACCACTGTGGGAATGTAAGTAGGCCTTTTTGCAAAAAAAAATAAATAAAAAGCAGTAAAGGAAGTATGGGAACAAAACGAATTGAGACATAGAAAAATTAAATTTATATCATCAGTAAAATTAAATGAGAATATATCTAATGTTGAATACAAAGACAGTTGATTACAAAACTTCCACTCATGTGATCTACAAAAAGCACAAATCTTTCCAAGTTACTATTAATTTGAAAATATACTTAAAGAGAACTACCACCATAAAGTAGGTAGAGTAGCTATACTAATGTCAGTGAAAATAGACAATCTATGTCACTGCAGATAAAGGAGTATAATTTGGAAGAGCAATATAATAAACATCAAGAATAATAACTATAATCATATAAATATTCCTGGCAACAAAATGCCTAAATACGTACAGAACAGCACAACTATGTGACTAAACAAATCATTTCTCTATAATAGTTAGAATCTTCAGATTATTGCTTCCAATAATAGGAAGGGAAAATAGGCAGATAATCAAAGAAATATATGACATAAATCACTACACCCCAACTAGGCTCAATGAGTACATATATGCCACCCAATACAGCAACAGAAAAATACAAATTCTTGTTAAGTACATACAATGCACTCTCTAACAAAAAGTGTATGGTGTATAATAAGATAAAACCCAATAAATGTAAAAAGTATCAACATCATAGAAAGCAAATTCTTTAAAGAAAGTACAAAATAATAGTTAATATTACAAGTTTGGAAAATTCAAATCTATGTGGATATTGAACACACTCCAAATTAACTAATAAGTGCAATAAACCACAGGGGTAATAAAAAATCATACTGTGATGAATGAAAATGAAGGTACAATTTAACATACATGACAAGATGCAGCAAAGAGTCCTTAGAGGAAAAACAAAAATTCTAATAGCCTATATTAAGGAAGAAAAGATCTCAGAGTAATAGCCTAATTTATGGTACTAACAAAACCAAATTGTACTAAACCCAAACAGATTGGAAGAAAATACTTGCAATTACAGTATAAATTAATAAACTGAAGAATATAAGGGCAGAACACAGGGACAAATAAGTTGGTTCTTTGAAAATTTGAGCCAACTTGACAAAGAAGGCCCTTTCACCCACATAGCAGGTGTGATTATTTGCAACCTTTGGGTTCATAAACATTCTACCATGCAATTAGGAGAGACTCTCCCTGAGGGCTTATAGACAATTAATAGTTGCTTAGGGAAGAAGCTCTTAAGAACACCCCCAATTCTTCCTTGAGTTAGAGGCAGTTAACTGTTCCTAGGGGCAGGATGCATGAGGACTTGCCTCCCCCGCATCCCCATGGTTTTAAAAACAGTTAAGAGTTGCTGTGGAAGATAAAGCCATTTTCTTTAGGTATATAAACAGTGCCCTAATGAAACAAGACTGGGTCAACATATTTCTCTCTCTCTCTCTCACAATCTCACTACCACAACCGTGCGTCCGACAGAAGCATTCTCATCATCTGCACTCATAATCTCTCTCCTCAATCATCTCTCTCTGCTATCTCTTCAATGAAAAAGGAAAAGTAGGAAGAAAAACAAATGGATCCACAAGAGGGTATAATTGGGGGTGAACCTAGGATCAAAATACATTATACTCATAGAAGAAAATTGTCACAATGAACTGATTATTTATAATAAATATATAACTAATAGAAACATTAAAGAGTAGGAGCATTAACTAATGCCCTAAAGTAAATCAAAAGCAAAATAGAATACTAATAAAAGTGACATGCAAGCTAATAAGATAACAGTTCAAAATAAATTTAAATACATTCAAAAATTACACACACTGAATGAGAAGGGGATATAAATATAAATAGAAGTATAACAAAAATAATGATTATATTACCATTTTTAATACTGCTGTAAAAGACCAGATTATATAAAACTTAACTTGTGAACATTAGCACACGATTCATTAGTTATAACAATGGGCCAAGATTAATAGAATAAAATTGAGCATTCAAAAATGAAACCTAATGTTTACTGGTAATTGAATTTGAACATGCGTGCCAAAAGACTTATTTGGGGAAAGAATACTGTTTTCAGTGAAACTGTTTGGTGAATCCGATAACTATATGCAAACATTTAATTAAAGCTCCACGGGGCTGGAGAGATGACTTGTGTTAAGAGCACCAAACTGCTCTAGCAGAGACCCCAGTTCGATTCCTAGCACACACATGATGGCTAAGACCATCTTATTTTTTTTGTTTTTTTTTTTTGGTCCTTTTGAAACAGGGTCTCCCTGTAGCCTCAGCTGTCCTGGAACTTGGCTGTAGACTAGGCTGGCCTTAAACTCACAGAGATCCACCTGCCTCTGCCTCCCAGGTGTGCAATCTTAGCGCTCGGGAGGCAGAGGCAGGCAGATCTGTGTGAGTTCAAGGCCAGCCTGGTCTACAGAGCAAGTTCCAGGACAGCTGGAGCTATAGGTAGAACCTGTCTCAAATAAAAGATAAAATTAAAGCCCTACAATATGTCATACAATCCACAAAATTTAAATACATGCAAATACAGATACAAGGGCTAGGGAAATTGTTGGCTTCCTTCTTGTGAGGTTCCTGCCTCCTGGGTCACCAGCTTCTTGGTCCTAGGTATGGCATTCCTGCCTGGCCATAGTTCCACTGTTGGGGGCCGCAAGGAGGGAAGTGGCAGGGAGCAGAAGATTGTCCCTGAGATGGCAATCAACTTGAAATGGATCAAAGCAAGAACTGGGAGTTGCGACAGTTAGAAAAACTCATTTATTGCAGGGGTTTTAAGCACTTATATAGCTTTGTTGGGCTCTTTAAACAGGAGGTGGGAGGTACAGAGGAGAAGCCTATGTGAGTTCTGCAATGGCTAAGTTTTAATGGCAGGAAAACCATAGTCCCCTCCTCCTCTCCCAGTTAAGCTTAGGCTTGCACCATTTGCCTCCAGAAGACAGAGCATATATGCTTCAGGAAGGATAACATTGGTAATGCTTTTCTTCAAGTTAACTCCCCTAGAGAGTGAGCTGCAGGGGCCAGATGTCCAATATGATGAGTGGGAGGAGCTCCCATATCCTGCTGGCCTTCTAGGTTTTGGGGGTAAGGAGCCAGCCTTCTTACACTCAGCCATAATGGATTTATCTAGCCTCACAGGAGATGACTTAGTGGACATAGCACTTGCCATGAAAGTGTGAAGATATGAATTCATATTGCCAAAACCTATAGAAAATGCTGGGTGGGCATAGCAGCCAAACTTGTAATCCCAGCCTTGGAAGGTGGAGATAGGTATCTTGAAGACCAAGCTGGCTAGTAAGACTAACCATGTCTGTGAATTTGGGTTTCATTGAAAGACCCTAATTCAATAGATATAGTGGAAGGGTGATTGAAGAAGATTCCATCCAAACACTCACTTTCAGCTTCTTTATGCATGTGGTCATAGGTACATGCACACCTGTGCCCTTACATTTTCATTCAGACACATGTACTTGCATATCCACCACACACATGCAAGCTTACACATACACACAATGGGAAAAGAAAAATTATAGATGGAATCTTTCAATTCCTAGATTATATAACAGTTTATTAGACATGAATTCATGAGCATAAGTAACTGAAAAAACTAGATATATAAAATGTCATGAAAATTGAAATATTGTGTGCATTAAACTACAACATGAAAATAAAAATTAAAAGACCAACAAAAAAGAAACTGGGAGGAAAAAATAGAACTTGTATATCTGAAAAGGAAATTTAGAGATATTTTTCCATAGAAAATATACAAATATCTAATAATCATGTGCATAGATGTATATCATGAACCATTGGGTGAATACATAAAGAAAACAGAATGGAAAAGCTCCTCAGACTTACTAAAGTGGCTAGAACCAGAACACAGACAATAAAAATACCGACAATAAAAAATTTTCTCACAAGACTGTAAATATTGTACCTACAGTAGAAGGCTCCTGGCAGTTCCATACAATTTTACATAGAATTGTATATGGCTCAGAAATTTTATTCCTAGGTATGTAAGCATGAGTCATACAAAATATCTACTTAAATACTTCTATAAGAATGGGCCTATGTACAATCAGACATGGGATGAAGGAGGAGCCCAGGCGGCCCTACTTCTCACTACTGAACCATTTACTACCAATAGATACAAGGGGAAGGGAAATCATTGCCTTCCATTGTGTTTTTACTGATGAACCCACCAGGTTTAATTGGATAATTCTAATCCAGTGGTCATGTGGAAGTGAATGGTTAAAAAATTGGTCACAAAACAAAACCAAAACTTATGATTCCTGGAAATGGACTATTAGTCATGAGGTGAAGTTGATCAAGATTCAAGGGAGTTAAGAGAGGGTGTTTGGTAAAGAACAATAAGAATACATTATATATGTATATGAAAGTACCAAATAACAAAATTAATCAACAAAAAAGGAAACAAAGAATTTTAATGTACACCATGTCATCAAGTACAATTATGTTATCAGCACCCATTTCTGTTAACTTACAGAGAGCATTATCTTATATAAATTAGACATATAAGGTGCACAAATGGAAAGAATTGTATTTCTGTTGTATTCATTAAGATAGTAAAGAACAAAAAATAAGAAGCTAGGCATTTTAAAATAGTTCTGATGAAATAAATGGGAAACATGGTTACTTTACACAAGGAGCTGAATCCTGCCTTCATTGTTAATAATGCTGTCTTGAGTAGAATGTTTCTATAAAATAAAGCAAGTGGCATCAAGGAAAAGATACTGGCATGTTGTGTAAATGAAAATTTAAGGAAAATATTTGATAATTTTCAAAATAGTACACTTTTCAAGTCAACTTCTATAGTGAGGACTACAATATCAATATTTTATAAAATCTTATTCAGATAATTTCTGTTTCCAGCCAAGCTTCATTTTCATTAGTTTTTCTTTAACCAGTTAAATAATTATATTTACATGTTTTCATAAATAAGTCAGATAGATATTTAATCTGTCTATATCTCTTTCTCTATGTAGTACATCATCTTTCCTGGAGAAAGAGTAATTTCTGCATGATAATGTTCCATATTTCAAGAATATTCTAGCACCTACAAGAGATACAAAATTGTACTGTAAATTGGAGCTTAAAAAGTATTGCAGCACAATTCACTATTTTAAAGCAAACCTTTTAGGTCACACCCTGAAAGTTACATTTTATTTTCAAAACCAGAATTGTAGAATCAGTTTGAGATTTGTAGGATCCATTTTGGTTGTAGATTCATGTTTTCTGGATGAGAATTTATAGCAAATGAGGCATAAACTGAATCACCTTGGAAGATGGATCCTCAGTTGATGGATCACGTCATTCAAATGGGCCTGAGACCAAGCCTTTGGCAGATTGTCTTGACTGAGGATTGATGTGGAGTGCCTAGCTAATTTTGGGCAGCACTATCCCAAGGCAGGTGAGCATGGGATATAAAATAAGCTTTGGGGAGCACAAAAATACTTCTTTTTGTTTAATAATTTTTTAATTGATTTTGTTTGTGTATGAATGTACTGTCTGCATGCAGGTTTGTGCATCCGTGTTGTGCAATGCCTCGGAGGTCAGAAGAGGGTGCCGGATTCCCCTGGAGCTGGAGTTAAAGACGGTTCGCAGCAGCCATGTGGGTGCTGAGGATCGAACCCGGGTCCTCTGCAAGAGCAGTCGGCACTCTTAACCGCTAGGCCATCTCTCCAGCCCCACAAAAATACTTCTACAAAGATATTCAGCCACTTTCTTTGCCACTCATGATTGCTAAGAAATGGAAACATCCAAACATTCTTCAACTGATAAAGAAAATGTAATATATATATATATAATTATATATATATATGTATGTATAATGATGGAATTGAAAAGGAAATTTGCAGGTAAATGGATGGAACCATAAAACATTATAATAATGAGATAACACAAACTTAGAAGGACAAATCCCATGTGTTCTTTTATTTGTGCATCCTAGATCTGAATCATTAGCTGTGAGCATATAATCTAAAGTAACCACACATGTCAGGAAAATTGAAAGGGCTGATGTGGAGAGGAAGGGGATCTACACAGGGGGATAGTAAGACAAAGACACTGTGCAGGTAGAAATGGGAAAATTGAGGGAGGACTTTAATTTGAGAGTGGAGAAAAGAGGGTAATGTAGCGGAAGTGCAGACATATAACATTCATAAGAACTCCAGTGAGATGGAATTTGGAGGAGGGCTGATAAGATTTCAAGACAGGATAGCATTTGTGCTAGTGCTGAGAAATTGTAATGGTTAGAGACCAACATCACCAAAAATAATCCACTGGGACTGCACTTTTAACATAGTAAATTTGTCCCAAAGGCAAAACCCCTTCCGTCAGAAGCTACATATATAAAAGTATAGCTCCAACTGTAACTAGAGTGCAAATGTGATAATTGGAAATACACTATAACTAGGCCTAGGATTGCATAACAAGCATAGTACAAATCAGCAAAAAGTCTTATAATACTAAAATTATACATATTACATAAACAGCAAAAATATACTGCAGCACTGTAAGTATCATGCTACCACTATAACAGTAGCATTCTACTGTAATAATGACATGTTAACCTTATACTCATATCTGTTTCTATTAAAATACAGCATTAAAGCTATGAAACTTATTACTATACAGTACCATATGTACAATACCAGTATAGTACATTTCTAGTTGTAACTAGAACACAAGGATCATAATGCTAACACTTGATCTGTAACATTTTAGCTATAACTCCATCAATGAAAATATAATTTTAGTACTGAAATTATAATGAGCCTTAGAACTATAATGTTAAACTCTAACACTTTAACTCTAACCATTACTCTAGAAATATAACTAAAGCTTTATAAATATAGCACTACTCTACTAGCTATGCAACCATAAAATGACTATAAATTTTATGGTGTCACTAAAATTGTCACTAATTATAATATTCTATCTATAAATAAACCCGTAATAATATATCTACAGTTACAACACTAACATCATAATGACAGTGATAATGATATTATAATCATTTCATTAACATTATATATGAAAGGCATTAAAATATAACTAATTATACATATAGCACTATAATACAATTATAGCACTTTAATGATAACTTTTACTCTACAATCCTAAGGCCTGATAATTGGAACTATTACCTATAATTGAAAATCTGACATCATTACAACTTTCACTCTATAAAAATTAGCACAACTACCAATATTACCATAGCCAAAAACTTACCTATAACTTATACATTTATTACTATAACACTATTAATAACTTACTAATTGTATGAGTTATGATCAAGATTTAGGCATAGTAATTAAAAGTTTATAATTATAATTACTCCAATATAAGACTAATTTTTACTTCTCTAAGTTAATATTACAAAAAGCAGTAACTATTAAAGCAGACTGTTATTGTAACAATATAATTATAACTCTAAAATTTATTAAACTAACATTATAAATTTATCACTAATATCACAGCCACACTATTTCAGCATAACTCTTATCCTAATATTATGAAATGTCATTGATAGTATAAAATATAGATTCTCTCTCTCTCTCTCTCTCTCTATATATATATATATATATAAGATATATACCTATAATTTCATATAACTCCATGATTTAAAGTATACCTTAATGGTATAACACTATCAGTTCAACAATAATCTCTAATTTTAATGTTAATATATTTTAATGGAGAATTGTAATTACAGTTTAATAAGTAAAATCATAAAGTTATAGCATGCTAGTATAAGATACAATTATCACTGTAAGTATAACATGATAATTTCAACAATAGCTTTATATCTATAACTTGTAAGAAAATTATAATCCTAACATTAACATAATGCTATGTCTAACATTTTAAGAGTAACCAGAGTACCAAAATTATATATGTGTCTGTAATAATAATCGCATTATAACTAAATAATATCAGAGAATTTATAACTATAACATGTAAATTGTAATAATACCATTATACCAAAACTGGCATTACTACAACTATGAGTTAATATAAATATATTCATAAGTCTTTAATTATTACACTATAACTAATATAATAATGTTGTAACTATTTGTAAAACTTATAACATTACTATGGTTCTATTGTCTAATATTACAGCATAAGATTAATAGAATAACTAAAATGATAATATATCTATAACAACATGAATATCACTACATCCACTGTTCAATACTGTAAATGAAACAATAAATCAATAAAAGAATAAGTCTACTATTATATTTATATGTATTTACCATTATAACTAGAGCTAAAACACAGTAAATAGAATCAGATTATAAATCTAACCAAGCTTTACATTTTCCATATTATAAGTAGAACCTTATATTTATACTCAGCAATATAATAAGGCTGCAAATTTATAATTATAACCATAATGCTGTAATTGTAACTTCCAAACATTTCATTCTTAATAGTGTATCAGTATGAGAGTAAAAATATAATTATATTTATAACAAGACAACTATGCTATCATATTGACAATTTTAATACAATAACTATAACATCATAAGACTAATGGCAAAACTAATTAGTAATATAGAATACTCTCCATATCATTATGGGTATAATGCTAGCCTAACACATTACATGTATGGTATGATTAATCTAACTACAAAACACAAACCTGTAACCATAAGAGTACAATTTTATCTCTGTAACTATAACTATAAATTTTTAACAACAGCTATTATTCCTTAACTAAAACTATGAAATTTTAATAATAACCATTTCTCTATAATGGTAGCAATTGTTTTATAACTGTAACTAAAACTCTATAATGATACTTATAGCTGTAACAGTGTAACAAATTAACTCTGAAAATAGCACTCTAACTGTAGTAGTATAACAATATGATTATAACTGTAGTATTACTTCTAAACAAACCCCAGGATAACTATAATATCTTCACTATACTGCTAACACTATCCTCATAACCTTTATTTTTTTATCCTCATAACCTTAATCCAATGAATGTAACAATGTTGCAATAATGGCATTGTAGCTCTGTGACTGTAAATTGAGTACTCTAACACTATATAAAAATGTATTAGTAGTATTACAACTATGACCTAACATTTTAACTATTACCATGAACTTATAAATGTAACTGTAATACAAAATATAACTTTCATACTATAATAATGCTATTACCACTTGGAAAACAAACTTAAAACCAATAAATTAACATGGTACAACTAAAATCATAGTTATTATAATTAAAGTTTGCAATTATAAATATAAAATTATTAATATAGTACTTATTCCTCTCCTACTATAATTGGAACACTGTGATTAAAACATTAAGTAACATTCTGGAGTTAAAGAGATAGCTCAGCAGTTAAGAGAACTCACTGGCTTGTCTTGCAGAGGAACTTGGTTTGATTCCCAGCACCCACTTGACATCTAACAACTGTCCTTAACTCCAGTTCCAGATGATCAGTTGTCCTCCTATAACTTCTGCAGGCATTGCAAGACATGGGTGCACTTACATACATGCAGACAATAAACATACATATACATATAAAAATCATAAAATAAATTATGGCATTATATATATAAAACACTACAATGCTATAGCTATTATTTTAGATAAAACTTTTATTAATGTGTATTAATGTGTATTAATTTTGTGTATTTCAATCATCATTTCTCAGTTCAATTTAGATACATTTCCCCCTTCCCTTCTGTGGTGGTTTGAATGAGTGTCCCCCATAGGCTTTAAGTATTCAGACATTTGTCTCCAGTTGGTGGCACTGTTCTTGGAGGTCCTAGGTGTGGCCATGCTAGAGGAAGTATGTCACTGGGGGCAGGCTTAGTGAATTTAACAAGCCTCTCGGTCTCCAGTCTCTCACTCTCTGCTTCCTGTGCTCTTTGTAAGATGTGACCCTCAGCTTGCTGCTCCAGCTCCAGCTGCCATGCCTCCCGCCACAATGGACTCTAATTCTCTGGAACCTTCAATCATAAGCTCAAATAAACTCTTCCTTTTATAAGTTCCTTTGGTCATGGTGTTTTATCACAGCAACAGAAAAGTGACTAATACACCTTCTCCCCACCCCACCCCAGATCATGCATTCTTCCATACATGACCTTCATCTTTCAGACGTTTTCAAGTTTTTCTCTGTAAAGGTCCATTGTTTGGGGCAGAATTTAAGTCTATCAGTCCATTCATTGACCCAGTCCCTATGTTGGTGTGGTTCCCTCTCCATTGTATTGCTCCAAAATATGCCTATATAAGCATCATACATGTACCAGAGTTATGTCCTCCAGGAATAAACTGTATGTTAACTCCAATATATGTTTAGGAGTTCACATTTTTCCCTTTAATTTTATATTACTTGAAAATATGGATATATACTTTTCACCCATACACATTAATCACCATTTCTGAAAGTACGTGGTAAGTTAATGCTAGGGATCATTAAGAGATTCACCTTATAACATCACACTTGCTTTCAGATAGAAAGAGACATAACAATAATTATGCTCATTTTGTCTTTCAATTGCATTTGGTACTGGCATCCACAGTCTTTGGGAATGTTTTACTTCACTTAGCATAATGGCTTTGAGTTCCATCCATTTACCTGCAAAGTTCATAATTTCATCTTTCTTTTTTTAAATTTTTTTACTATATTTTTTTGTATAAGATTGTGTTACTAATCAGATCTAGACCCGTATCCCCCCCACACCAGAGCTCATGCATTCTGCCAAACATGCTTTTTATCTCTTTCTCAGGCTTTCTCAAAATTCTCTTAACATATCATCCAAACATATGTGTCTATGCCAAAGTAACCTACCATAACTATTAGTGCTGCTTAAATACCTATATATCTAATTGCTTGTGCTTCATTAGTAGGATCGAAAGGTTACTCCTGAACAAACTGTCAGCCCATGAAAGGAAACAGCCAGAATTGACCAGAATCCAAGTCAACAGCTCCAGAGAGAGAGGACAGTTTTACTTCTCATCCACCTGTGTCCCTTTTCTAAGCCTAGGGAACAATCTGCGGAAGAGGGGGCGTGGTAGAATGTAAAGGCTGCGATTGGGGTGAATGGTGTCCCAAGCCTTTCTGAAACTTAGATGAACCTAAAATCATTTCCACCTGGGAGACGGTGGAAGCTTCCCGCCACCTGGTGGTCAAGACATGTAATCACTGTTAATGCTCCTAAGATGTAAGGGTATGATTGGTCCAAACACAAAAGTCAATGGCTCTGCTTGAATAAATAGATGTCTCAACCACATTTAGTGAGCCAGCTCTTAAAAACTTTACTTCTGTCTTTCTTTGAATGACTGACGAGAGAATTTTAACCCCAGGAGCTACATGGTGAATAGAAAAAACAGACTAACATGATGAGAACCAATAATTGACTCCTCCAATTTGTCCTCTGACTTCCCCAGGCAACTGTGACATGAATATACCCCCTCATGTACAATCATTTATGTACATACATACATATACATACATTTTAAAAATATTTACATCAATTTATTGTTTGTGTGTTTGTATATGTGGATGCCATGATGCATGTGTGAAGGTCAGAACAAAAACTGAGTGAATTCTTTCTAACTTGTGGGTCCTGGGGATCAAACTGAGATTGTCAAGATTGACAGCAAGCACATTTACCTGTTGAGACGACTCAATTAGCCCCCGACCACCACGGCACTTTTTTGGGGGGGGGGGTTCAAGACAGGGTCTCCCTGTAGCCCCAGCTGTCCTGGAACTCACGCTGTATACCAGGCTGGCTTTTGAACTCACAAAGATCCGCCTGCCTCTGCCTCCCAAGTGCTAGGATTAAAGGCGTGCGCCACCACGCCCGGCTAGACTTTAAAAGGCTGAGGATCTCCCTATATATTTGCCTGAGCACTGTAATACAACCTGAAAAAGGGGGATATGGTTGCCCACTCTCCTTTTCCACAAAAAGCTGTAGCATTTTTAAGGCTAAGAGAACTGGTACTCACGAACCGATGCTGGAACTCTGCCTGCTATCATTTTACTGCGCTCATCTGACAGGCACTTTTAACATGGGTTCATTGGAAGAACTCTGTCCTCATACTTGAAACACAAGGATTCTAGCAACCTGGCTATCTCCCCAGCCCCTTCATTATTTTTTTCCTGGTGTTTTATTTCTTCCTTCTTTACAGGTCGCATAAGATAACATGTCATAAATTTAAGTACTTGATTTATTGAGGCAATAACAATATTGACAGTTTTATAAACCATCACAGCCATCATAGGAAAGAAATTTGAGGCCAGTCCTCTGAAAGTTGATTCCGCACATCCCTTTCTAATTAAAGATCTTCTCAGTCTATCATAGATTACAAAGTTTGGAGTTGTAACTTATCTGCTCTGACTCTTCTATATAAAACATCATGTAGGACCTTAGTGTCTGACCTCTTTTTATCAACAATATTTGGGGGAATTAACTCATATTTCTGGGTACCAATAGTATGTTTATTAGACTGTAAGATATGTTATTTCTTTTTCCATTGGTGTACCACTGCAATGTTTCACTTTTGAATCTATTTTGAATGAAGCTTATATGCATGTATGTGTATAGAGCACTTTGTAGACATATGACGCTTAGTCCCTTGGATATGCACATTTTCATAATTCTGAAAGGTTTTGTGCTACATCTTTCATTTGTTTGCATTTATATTATATATACTGAACGAATGTTATTTCATTCACTGTCATGCTGAGTTTCAGGCGATATATGCACAACGTACCCAATTGATTTTCTATGAATATTTCTAGGTAAGAATTGACATGAAGATTGGGGGCTTTCATTCACTTGATTAGCTTTTTCCTTTTTAAAATTATTTATTTATTTGTTTTAAGCATTACCATATAAGAGCACAGTTGTTTTCAGATTTCACATTACATACGTTTGCTCAGGTTTGACAACACTTAGGTAAGTCAGTAGTGCTGGCATCAACAGATGAGGTATACCATTCCTTGTTTGTTTATCTGGATGGAAACTGTTATTCACTTAGAATGTGTAGATGTACCACATTTTCTCTATCCACTCTCAGTCGAGGGGCAACTTTTCGGTTCGTTCCAGCTCTTTGACTATTTTGAAGAGAGCTGAAATAAACATGGCCGTGCATGTATCTCTGTGGTGGCGTAAGTCTTGAGGGTACATGCCCAGGAGTGGTATGGCTGGGTCGGGTGGCAAGTTCATTCCAAGTCTTCCAAGGGTTCTCCACACTGCTTTCCATAGTGGCTGTACGAGTTTACATTCCCACCAGCAGTGGATGAGTGTTCCCCTTTCCCCACAACCTCTCCAGCACTTGGTATCATTTGTTTTCTTGATCCTAGCCAGTCTTACTGGAGTAAGATGATATCTTAAAGTGGTTTTGATTTGCATTTCCTTAATGATTAGTGATGTTGAGCAGTTCTTGAGGTGTTTCTCAGACATCTCTAATTCCTCGCTTGTGAAGTCTCTGTTCAGTTCTTTGCTCCATCTATTGAGCGGGTCGTTTGTTTTCTTTTTTCTTTGTTTTTTGAGTAGTTTATATATTCTGGAAATCAATGCTTTGTCAGATGTATCTGCAGTGAAGGTTTCCTCCCACTCTGTGGGATTTCTCTTCACTTCCTTGATTGTTTCTTTTGATGTACAGAAGCTTTTGAGTTTGATGAGGTCCCATTTGTCAATTGTCGACCTTAATTCTTGTGCAGCTGCTGTCTGATTTAGGAAGTCTTTTCCTACGCCTATGTCTTGTAGTCTGCTGCCAACTTTTTCTTCTATCACCTTCAGAGTTTGGGGTTTCACGTTGAGGTCTTTAATCCATCTGGAGTTGACTTTTGTACAGGGTGAGAGGTAGGGGTTTAATTTCATTCTTCTACAAGTGGTGATCCAGGTTTGCCAACACCACTTGCTGAAGATGCTGTCTTTTCTCCATTGTGTCTTCTAGGCCTCCTTGTCAAATATGAAATGGCTGAAATTGTATGTGCTCAAGTTTGGATCTTCAGTTTTGTTCCATTGGTCAACAGGTGTGTTTTTGTGCCAGTAACAAGCTGTTTTTATAACTATAGCCCTGCAGTATAGTTTGAAGACCGGTATAGAGATCCCCCCTGAGTAGTGCCTTTCACTCAACGTTGTTTTGGCTATTCAGAGACTTTTGTTTTTCCAAATGAAATTAAGTACTTTTTTTTTCAATCCTGTGGAGAAACTCTTGGAGATTTAAATCTATACAAGAGTTTGGATAGAATAGACATTTTTACTATATTAATTTTCCCAATCCATGAGCATGGGAGGTTTTTTCATCTTCTGATATCTTCTTCAATTTCTTTCTTCAAGCCTTCAAAGTTTTTGTTGTAGAGATCTTTGGTGTCTTTAGTTAAGTTTGTTCCTAGTTATTTTATTGTTTTTGAGGCTATTTTGAGTGGGAAGGACAACTTGAATTCCTTCCTCAGTTGCTTGTTGTTGGTGTAAAGAAAGGCTACTGATTTTTTTAGGTTAGTTTTGTATCCTGCCACTTTGCTGAAGCTGTTAATCGTTTCTAGGAGTTTTTGGTGGAGTTTTCTGGTAGAGTGTTTAGCATCCCTTAAGTAAACAATCATATCATCAGCAAAAAGGGATAGCTTGACTTCCTCTTTTCCAATTAGTACTCCTTTAATTTCCTTTTCTTGCCTTATTGCCCTGGCAAGTGTTTCAAGCACTATATTGAAGAGGAGGGGTGACAGGGGGCAGCCTTGTCAAGTTCCTACCTATAAAGGGAATGTTTCTGTTGTTTCCCCATTTAGGATGATATTGGCTGTGGGTTTCTTGTGTATGGCTTTGATTACATTGAGGAATGATCCCTCCAATCCAATTCCCTCTAGGGTTTTAAGCATGAAGGGATGCTGGATTTTGTCAAAGGCTTTTTCTGCGTCAATTGAGATGATGGTGTGGATTTTGTCTTTCAGTCCATTTACATGCTTTATGATATCTATTGATTTTCATATGTTGAACCATCCCCGCATCTCTGGTATGAATTCAACTTGTTCATGATGGATGATCTTCTTGATGTGGGTCTTTATGCTATTTGCCAGTATCCTGTTTAGAATTTTGGCATCTGTGTTCATTAATGAGATGGGTCTATAGTTCTCCTTTTTGGTTGTATCTTTCCTGGTTTTGGTAATACAGTGATGCTGGCTTCATAGAAGGAATTTGGGAGGATTCCCTCTGTATCCTTCTAAACAATTTGAGTAATAATTGTTGTAAGTCTTTTTGAAATGTTTTATAGAATTCTGCTGTGAAATCGTCTGGGCCTGGGCTTATTTTAGTTGGGAGGTTTCTTATTATATCTTCAATTTCTTCATATATTATGTGTCTGTTTAAGCTGTCAATATCTTCTTGGTTGAGCTTGGGTGATTCCCAGGATTTCAGATATTTATCGATTAATTCTAGGCTTTCAAACTTGGTAGAGTATAGGTTTTTGAAGTATTCCCGTATGATTTTCTGGATCTTTTCCTTGTCCGTTGTGATATTTCCCTTTTCGTCATGGATTATATTGATTTGGAGTTGTTCCTTCTGTCTTTTGGTTAACTGGACTAGAGGTCAGTCTGTCTTGTTTATTCTTTCAAAGAACCAACTTTTGGATTCATTGACTTTTTTGTATCATTCTTTGTTTCTATTTCATTGATTTCTGCTCTGATTTTTGTTATTTCTTCCTGTCTGTTGCGTTTAGGGTTCATCTGTTGTTGCCTCTCAAGTGCTTTTAGCTTCAATGTTAGATCATTCACTTGTGCTCTTCCTCTTTTTCTAATGTAGGTACCCAGGGCTATAAACTTTCCTCTTAGGACTGCTTTTAAGATATCCCATAGGTTTGTTGTGTTGTATTGTCATTGTAATTCAGTTCCAGGAAGGATTTTATTTGTTTCTTTATCTCTTTCTTGACCCATTCATTATTCAAGGGTGTGTTTGTTTAGTCTCCATGTGTTCTTATAGATAGTAGGGCTTATCCTGGTGTTGATATTGAGCTTTATTGCACTGTGGTCTGATAGAATGCATGAAATTATTTAAATATTTTTGTATTTGTGGAGGTTTCTTCTGTGTCCCAGTATGTGGTTGATTTTGGAGAATGTTCCATGGGGTGCTGAGTAGAAAGTATATTCTCTGGTATTAGGGTGGAATATTTGGTAGATGTCTGTGAGGTCCATTTGGTGTATTGTATCATTCATTTCAGATATCTCTCTGTTTATTCTTTGTCCTGTTGACCTGTCCAAAGGGCTCAGTGGAGCATTGACATCCCCTACTATGAGTGTACTGGGGTTGGTCTGTGACTTGTGGTCCTGGAGAATTTTCTTTATAACGTTTGGTGCACCAGAGTTTGGTGCATATATATTACTAATTGTGAAATCTTCCTGGTGAATTGTTCCTTTGATAAAAATGTAATGGCCTTCTTTGTCTCTTCTGATTTCTTTTACTTTGAAGTCAATTTTTTCTGATAATAAAATAGCAACACCTGCATTCTTTTTGGTACCATTTGCTTGGAATGCTTTTTTTTTTTCCATCATTTCACTTTAAGGTGGTGCCTGTCATTGAAGGTAAGATGTGTTTCTTGTAGACAGCATATAGATGGGTTACATTTCCTAATCCAATCTCCAAGTCTGTGTCTTTTGATTGGGGAATTTAGTCCATTAATATTTAAGGTTATGACTGATAGGTTTGTGTTGCTTCCTTTTGCCTTATCCATTTGTGGTTTTAGCTTAGATATCTACTTCTGCAGTTATGCTTTTATTGATTTCTCTTTCTAGGTGTCTGGGGATGGTTGTTCCTTTATTCTGTCCTTTGAATTGCTTCAAGTATTCTCTGAAGGGTTGGTTTTCCGGATATGTATTCCTTCATCTTGTTTATGTCATGGAATTTTTTTCTCTCTCTCCTTCAACTAGAATCAACATTTTTGCTGGGTATAGTAACCTGGGTTGGCTTCTATTGTCTTTTAACATTGGGAATATTTTGCTCCACGTTCTTCTTGCTTTCATAGTTTGTTTTGAGAAGTCAGTTGTAATTCTGATAGGTTTCCCCTTATAGGTCACTTGTTGTTTTTCTCTTGTGGCTTTAAGGATTTTGTCTTTGTTTTGGGTATCTAGCATTTTAACTATGATGTGATGTGGAGAGTTTCTTTTCTGATTTTGTCTGTTTGGAGTTCTGTGTGCTTCTCGTATTTGTATTGGTTTGTCTTTTTTTAGTTTGGTGAAGTTTTCATCTATTATTCTGTTGAAGATCTGATCAATACCATTCTCTTGGGATTCTTCTCCTTGCTCTATTCCTATGATGCAGAGGTTTGATCTTTTCATAGTGTCCCACAGTTCCTGGTTGTTCCACATTTTTGTATTTTTAAATTTTTCATAATCTTTACTTGAGATTTTTAGTTATTCTGTTATCGTCCAGGTCTGATAATCTTTGTTCTGCTTCCTCCATTCTGCTTCTGAGGCTTTTTCCATTCCTTTCCTCTTGATTGGATGAGTGTTTGATTTCCTTTTTCATTTCCTCTTCTGATTTCTTGAGTATTTCCATTTCTTTTTGGAGCTTTTCAATTTCTTCCTGTAACTCTTCGCTGGTTGGTTTCCTTATCTTTTTCAACATGTGATCTTTTCAGTGTTTCCACTTCCTTCCAAAGTTTGTCATTATCTCTCTCTAGATCTTTCTTGAGTTCTTCATTCTCTTTTCTTCATTATTTGATTTGCTCTTTGTAATCGTGTACTTCTTTAATTATCTTTAAAATTGTACTTCTAATATCTGTGGCCTGGGCCATCCCCAGGGGGATCCCAGTGTAGGAATCTTCCACAGGGTTGGTAGAGCTTGCTGTGGGATTACCCTTCACCTTTCCCATGTTGTCTCTTCTTTGTGTCCCTGGCATATGGGCTTCTCCTTGCCTGAATTCCAATGTGAATCCCAAATGCCTCTTCACTGTGTTGAAGGCTTGCTTTGCTTGCCTCCTTCAGATGCCTTCGTTGTTTGTTTGATTTGTTTTTCTCCTTTACTCCTTGCTTATGGAATGTTGACTTCTCTAAGCTCTAGGCTTTGAATTGGAAGTCCAACACACTCTTCCCTTTCTGTTCTGAAAGTTCTCCAAAGAATCAGCTTGGACACTCCTGCATTTCAGGTGGTCTTTCTTTACTGCTGCATAGAACTCCGTTGTGTAGACTTTGCACATTTTTGTTATCCATTCATCAGTTGAGGGGCACCAGGGTTGCTTCCAGCTTCTTGCTATTGTGTAGAGGGTTCCAGTAAACATAGATGTGCATGTATCGTTGCAGTAGGATGCATCTTATAGGTATATACCCAGGAGTGATATGGCTTGCTCAGATGGTAGGCTCATTTTGAGATTTTTTAAAGGTTATTCACACTGTTTTCCACAGTGGTTGTACGAGTTTACATTCCTGCCAGCAGTGGATGAGTGAACACTTTCCCCAGAACCTCTCCAGCATTCGGTGTCTTTTGTTTTCTTGATCTTAGGCACTCTTATCAGTCAGTATGAGATGATAGATGATAGCTTAGAGTGGTTTTAATTTGCATTTCTTTAATGATTAATGATGTTGAACACTTTTTGAGATTTTTTTCAGCCATCGTTACTTCCTCATTGCTGAAGTCTCTGTTCAGCTCTTTACTTCATCTTTTGAGTAATTCATTTGTTTTCTTACTTCTTTGTTTTTTGAGGAGTTTGTATATTCTGGAAGTTAATGCTCTGTCAGATGTATCGCTGGTGAAGTTTTCCTCCCATTCTGTGGGTTTTCTCTTCACTTCCTTGATTGTTTCTTTCACTGTACAGAAGCTTTTGAGTTTAATGCGGTCCCCTTGTTAATTGTTGACGTTATTTCCTGTGCAGCTGCTGTCTGATTTAGAAAGACTTTTCCTACACCTATGTCTTTTAAGTTGCTGCCAAATTTTTCTTCTATCACCTTCACAGTTTCAGGTTTCACTTTGAGGTTTTTGATCCATTTGGAGTTGATTTTTGTACAGAGTGAGAGGTGCAGATTTAATTATGTTCTACATATGGTGATCCAGTTTTGCCAGTGCCATTTGCTGAAGATGCTATCTTTCCTCCAATGAGCTTTTTTGGCACCTTTATAAAATATGAGGTGCTTGAAATTGCTTGAGCTCAAGTTTAGATCTTCGATTTTGCTCCATTGGTCAATGGGTCTGTTTTTGTACCAGTACCATGCTGTCTTTATAACTATAGCCTTGTAATGTAGCTTGAAGTTCAGTAAGGTGATTCTTCCTCTATTGCATTTTTCACTCAGGGTTGCTTTAGCTATGTCAGGTCCCTTGTTTTTCCATATGAATTTAGGTATTGTTTACAAGCCTGTGAAGAAACTCATGGGGATTTTAATTGGGATTGCATTGAATCTGTATATTAATTTGGGTAGAATGTACATTTTTATTATATTAATTTTTCCAATTCATGAAAATGAGAGGTTTCTCCATCTTTTGATGTCTTCTTCAATCTCCTTCTTCAGGGGTTTAAAATTCTATTGTAGATATCTTTATTGTCTTTGGTTAGGTTTGTCCCCAGGTATTTTATTTTTGAGGCTAGTGTGAGCGGGATGGTCTCCTTATATTCCTTCTTTAGTTGCTTGTTGTTGGTGTAAAGAAAGGCTACTGATTTTTCTAGGTTACTTTTGTGTCCTGCCAATTTACTGAAAGACTTATTTGTTTCTAAGAGTTTTCTGGTGGAGTATTTAGCATCCCTCAGGTAAACTATCATATCGTCTGCCAACAGGGATAGTTTGACTTCCTCTTTTCCAATTACTAATCATTTAATTTCCTTTTCTTGCCGTATTCACCTAGCAAGCATTACAAGCACTATTTTGAAGAGGAACAGTGATAGGGAGCAGCTTTGCTGGGTTCCCACCTTTAAGGGAATGGTTCTAATTTTTCTTCATTTAGGACGATGTTGGCTATGTGTTTGTTGTATATGGCTTTGATTATGCTGAGGAATGTTACCTTCAGTCCAATACCCTCTAGAACTTTAAACTTGAAGGGATGCTGTATTTTGTCAAAGGCTTTCTCTGCATCAATTGAGATGATTGTGTAGTTTTTGTGTTTCAGTCCATTTGTGCTTTTTATGTATGTTGAACTATCCCTGCATCTCTGGTATGAATCCAACTTGGTCATGATGGATGATCTTTTTGATGTGGGTTTGTATGCAATTTGCAAGTATTTTATTTAGAATTTTTGCATTTGTGTTCATTAGTGAGATTGGAGAATAGTTTTCTTTTTTCATTGTTTCTTTGCCTGGTTTGGGTATTAGAGTGATGCTGGCTTAATTAAAGGAGTTTGGGAGATTTCTCTCTCTTTGTATCCTTCTGAATAGTTTGGGTAATCATGGTCCTAAGTCCTCTGTATATGTTTTAGAGACTTCTGCTGTGAAACCATCTGGGTCTGGGCTTTTTTTAGTTGGGTTTTTTTTTATTATGTTTTCAATCTCCTCAGATATTATTGGTCTGTTTATACTGTCAATCTCTTGGTTAAGCTTTGTTGGTTCCCAGGATTTCAGATATTCATCCATTTCTCTTAGGTTTTCAAACTTAGCAGAGTATAGGTTTTTGAAGTATTCTCATATGATTTCCTGGATCTTTTCTTTATCTGTGGTGCTGTTTCCCTTTTCATCACAAATACTATTAATTCTGGGTTGCTCTTTCTTTTGATTAACTGCGCTAGAGGTCTGTCTATCTTGCTTATTCTTTCAAAGAACCAACTTTTGGATTTATTGATTTTTGTATTATTTTCTTTGTTTCTTTTTATTTAATTTCTGCTCTGATTTTTGTTATTTCTTCCTGTCTGCTTGGTTTAGGTTCCATTTGTAGTTGTCTCTCAAGTGTTTTTAGCTGTAGTGTTAGATCACTTATTTGTTCCCTTTCTGTTTTTTTTAATGCATGCATTTAGTGCTATAAATTTCCCTCTTAGGACTGCTTTTAAAGTATCCCACAAGTTTAGTTGTGTTGTATTATCTTTTTCATTTAGTTCCATGAATACATTTATTTCATTCCTTATTTCTTCCCTAACCCATTCATCATTCAGGATTTTGTTGTTTAGTCTCCATGTGTTCTTGTAGCTAGCTAGTCAGGCTTATTGTGCTGTTCATATTGAGCTTTATTGCACTGTAGTCTGATAAAATATTTTTGTATTTGTAGAGATGTTTTCTCTGTCCTAGTATGTGGTGGATTTTGGAGAATATTCTAAGGGGTGCTGAGAAGAAAGTATATTATCTGGAGTTTGGGTGGAATATTTGGTAGATGTCTGTGAGGTCTATTTGGTGTATTGTGTTGTTCAGTTCAGATGTCTCTCTGCTTATTCTTTGTCCAGTTGACTTATATAATGGACTCAGTGAGGTGTTGAGATCTCCTAATATATGCGTGCTGGGATAATTCTGTGCCTTGAAGTCCTTTAGAATTGTGTTTATAAAATTTGGTGCACTGGAGTTTGGTGCATATATATTTAAGATTGTGAAATCTTCATGGTTAATTATTCCTTTGATGAGTATATAGTGCCCCTCTTTGTCTCTTCTAATTAGTTTTACTTTGAAGTCGATTTTGTATGACATTAGAATAGCAACTCCTATTTGCTTTTTGGTACCATTTGCTTGGAATATTTTTTTTTCCATCCTTTCACTTTAAGTTGGTGTCTGTCCTTGAGGGTGAGATGGATTTCTTGTAGACATCATATAAATGAATTCTTTTTTTTTTTTTTTTTAATTTTTTTTATTAATTTTTATTTATTTCTGTATGTGTACAAATGTACTGTCTGCATGCAAGTCTGTGCACCCGTGTCGTGCAATGCCGCGGAGGTCAGAAGTGGGTGTCGCATTCCCCTGGAGCTGGAGTTCTCCTGGAATTGGAGTTTCAGACGGTTCTCAGCCGCCATGTGGGTGCTGGGGATCAAACCCGGGTCCTCTGCAAGAGCGGTCGGTGCTCTTACCCGCTAGGCCATCTCTCCAGCCCCATATAAATGAATTCTGTTCCTTAATCTATTCTCCCAGTCTATGTCTTTTGATTGGAGAGTTTAGACTATTAATATTTAAGGTTATTATTGAGAGGTGTGTGTTGCTTCCTTTCAACTTACTTGTTTGCATTCTTGGTCTAGGTTTGTATTTATGATGTTATGCACTGCTGTCTCTGGAATGGTCAATTGCTATCCAATTGGACTTGGAACCCTCTCAATGGGAGTGAACCCATGAGAGCCCCTATAAACTCAGCCAAATGCACAGGGCTGGATTTGGAACCCTCTCAATGGGAGTGAACCCATGAGAGCCCCTATAAACTCAGCCAAATGCACAGGGCTGGAACGATATTGAGCCTAGAGAAAAACCTATCAAGGTCAGATCTCTAGATAATTTTCTTACCATACACTAAGAAATCTTGTATTTACAGACAAGAATATTATATGCCAATCAACAAAAAAGCTACTGTATGCAAAAGCTGGAAACCACTGAAGAACCAGACAAGTGACCATATACATCTGGAACAGAACATATCTCCATTCCTTAGAGACCCATCTATAGTTGAACCTCTACACACAGAATGAGGGGCAGAAAGAAATTGATTGCATCCCTCAATTCTCAGCAGTAATGTTTCAGTACACAATAGATTGTGAGACAAACAGAAGGCCACAACTAGTCAACCTTCAAATAATGGGAACCTCCAGAGTATGTATCTCTGGATGAGGTCCCTATACTGAACCCCATCTATCCACAGCTCGGGGATCATCGCAGAAGCAGCAGAAAGTTTCTAAGAGCCATGTCTGGTGCATGAATGTAGAGAGGCAGTGTCTTAAAACAAACTGTAAGCCTTCACATGTAAATCTGTGGCAATGTAGGCATCGGACATGAGATAATGCCAACTGGGATAAGGTAGCAATGTAGAACAACAGAAATGTGTGGGCATTCGACCTTAGACTGAGACTGAGTGCTGTTGGGTGAGGAAAAATATGCCCTACCTAAGATTTCTAGATGTGATGACTTGACTCCAGCAGATCTCTTTGCATAGAAGGACATCTAGGTTTGGAACTTGACTGGATAGGGTTTAGTTTGGATGCTATGATGCATGAATTCTGATGCAGGGATGGGACATGGAAGGCTTGGGTTTGGTTGGGAACCATTGTATGAGATGTACAGATGTTCAAAAAAAAGAGAAAAAAAAACAATAGGAAACCATCATCATTAACAACAACAACAACAACAACAACAACAACAAAATACTGAAGTGGACATTTAATCCCAGCATTGTGAAGCTGAAGCAAGAGGATCTTCAGTTTGAAAATGAGTTATATTCCAACTTGGGGTAAAAGAACAAAAGAAAAATAAAAGAAGCAAGTTAGAATCTTGCTCGCTCTACACACTCCCTAATAATTTTACAAGTAATGACATGCAAACCCAAGTAAGTGGAGACAGCTAAAGAAAACATATCAGACATGAATGTGCACAATAAATGGAGACAAATAAAAATCTTAATTCATACAATTAAAAAATTAAAAATTATAAACCCCAAGAAATATGAATATGGCCTGAGAATTAAATAAATCTAAGGAATTATTTTATATTTTAAGATGTTATTATGGACATAAAATCCATTTATGTTTGAGTGTGTGTGTGTGTGTGTGTGTGTGTGTGTGTGTGTGTGTATTTCCACATTTTACTAGTGCAGAAGAAAATAAGTAAGGACAAAATAAAGAATACAGAATTTAAGAAAGAGGGATGGATAGATGGCTTAGCAATTAAGAACACTTGCTGTGCTTGCAGAGGACCCGTGATAAACTCCCAGCACCACATGGCAGGTAACAACTGTCCTGAATTTCAGTTCCAACAGAATCTGACACACTCTTCTGACTTCTGAGGGCATTGGATGACATGGGTGCACCTACAGATATTCAGGCCATACACTCATACAAAAAAGTAACACTAATAAGTAAAATTTTAGAAAATAATTTGGAAAAGAAAATGGAAATCAAATGAAATAAGACATCTTTAGGGGCTGGGGAGATGGTTCAGTAGGTAATGCACTTATCATATAAGCATGAGGATCAGATTCCTGATTCCAAGCCATCCACTTAAATGCCAGTCAATGAAGCATATGGCTGTTGGTTAAATATATATCATCTGTTGGTCCGTTAATCACACCTGGCCACAATCCACATGATATTCTTCCATCTTAGGACCAGTCTGGCAGCTTCACAAGGCTACAACCTTCAGGACTGTCTCCTGTTTGCAGACCAACAGTCCCTAGGCTTATCTCTGGCAAGGAGGGGGGACAGGACCCCAGGAAGTTACCTGAGGAATGAAAGAAAGAAACAGACTCAGAGAGAAGGTCCAGGAGGAAAACTCAGTTTTATTCATAGCAGCAGTATGTTTATATACTAAAAGCTACTGTGCTCTGAGCAAGGAAGTGGGGGGCAGGTGGAAGTGAAGGGTGAGCCACCTTGGCTCCTACCAGGGGGCTGCAGAGCTCCTGTTTGTGCAGCCGGCAAACTAGCACTGTGACATTTTGCTCAATACCTCAAGGGAAGTGGCCATCTGGTTCTTTAACTATGCAGAGATAAGCAAGACAGGAAAACATTGCAATATCCCGACCTCATGGAGCTATAGATAACTCACAGAGACAACTGAATGCCCACAGAGATATCAGATAACTCGTGGAAGTTTCTCGGGACATGTCTTACAGGTCCACCTCGAGCCAGACAAAATGTCATTCCTATATATGTCTAAAACTCTTGTGCTTGCAGAGGTATGTAGATCCTTGGGACTTAATGACTACCTAGTCTAAATGAAATACCCAGATAATCTCTAAATTCAGTGAAAAAAATCTTTCTCAAACATTTATGTGCAGAGAAATAGATGAAGATACCCAAAGTTGGCCTCTGGCCTCCACATATGCACCACTGGTGAGTGCCCCAGTACACAGTCACGTACATTCTTTCATGCACCACACACACACACACACACACACACACACACACACACACACACACATACACACACATACACACTAATTGTTTAAATTAGAAATAAGCTCAGTAGAATTTTCATTCTTATACTTTGTTTAGTAACAACATTGTGGGGTTTATTATATTACTCTGCACATTTGTGGGTCTATTATAGTTATTCTGGTAAATGATCTCATTATCACATTGGGTTCTATGTACTCAGGTTTGCTGCTGGAGACATTGATTCCTGTTGATAGCATGTACTCCTCTTATAGAGGACCTGAATTGAGTTACCAACATTCATTGATCTGCTCAAAACCCTTTCTAACTCATGCACCTGGGGGACCCAACAACCTCTTCTCAACTCCTAGAGCACTTTGGCTCACATATGTATATCCACCCACCCCCACATGTACATGTAGTTAATAAAATAAATCTCATGTTTATACCCATAAATTAGTACTAAACCTGCCCAATCATCATCAGGGAAGCTTCTTACTGCAGCAGGAAGTGGTTAATGTAGAAATCCATAACTGACCAAAGTGCTCAGAGTAAGTGACAGTTGAGTGCTCAGCCCCACATGGAACAGCTGTATCACTACCTCAAATGCTCGAGAAAATTAGAGCAGAAAAAAATGTAAGAGACAGAGGATGGAGAGATGGAAAACAGAAAGATGCTTTCTGGACATTACATATACACTACATAAATGAACTTACTGTAGCTGTAGTTATCATCACAAGATGGGGCTCATTAACATTTCATGTTGGATGGAGGAGGGGCCCATGAGGCCTTATCCCTCCCTCTGTTAGTAAACAATGACAACTAATGGTTGTTAAGGGAGGGGTATAATTTTTATTTTTGGTGTTGTGGTCACTAATAAAGTGCTCTTGTTCCTGTATATAATCTCATAACCCCCTCCCCAGGGCTGTCCAAGTACTGACACAACTAGAATACATGAAATGGCATGTAAGGGCACACTTGTGAAGAATGATTTCATTGGGAAAGGGATGGGTATAACAGATGAGAAGAGGGAGTGAAAACGACTAGTTCATTATAAACTTATGTCAAACTGTCAAATAGTAAAAGAGTAATAGAGACAAAATAATAAAAAATAAAAATTTGGGCCTGGAGAAATAGCTCAGCCATTAAGAGCACTGGTTGTTCTTGCAAAAGACCTGAGTTCAAATCACAGCACCCACATGGTGCATAACAATCATTGAAATCTAGTTCCAGCGGGTCTGATACCCTCTTCTGTACACTGTGGGCAGTTTACAACGTGGGTGCACTTACACACATACATGTATAACATTCATACACATAAAATTGAAATGAATAAATAAAAATAAAAATTGGAAGATCAGTCTTGTAACTATTATGATGAACTTCATGAACAGGTATCTTAATTTGTTTATTCAGAGCAATATCTAAGAAAATAAAATCCCAAACTGACTTTCCCAAAGATGATTTTTTTGATCTTCTGAGTATTTACAGATTTGTGGCACCACACTAGGCTGTTATGTACAATTTTGACTATAAATAGGAAATGGATAATAAATGAAGCTTGTAAGTCTACATATATTAAACATTTATAACAATATGAATCAATTCTTTACAAACTTCATATGACCCAAATCTCAGTCAAGATCTAGGAATATTATTAGATTCACTGTAACTAATGATGAAAACAAATTTTAATTTAAAACTTCCTGACACGTCCAAAATGCTTTGGATTAAACTGTAGAATTTTACAAAAGTAAATAATTAACAGCAACTATGTTCAGTTTCATGGGAAATGAAAGAATAATGAATGCTTCTCCACTCATTTTATGAAGCCTGGATTTTCCTAATACTGACATTAATAAAGAGCATAAACTGAAAATTACTGACCATTATATTTGTTGAAATCAGATGTAAAAGGAAAACAAATTTTAATTTTAATGTACTAAATTCATATATTTATGTGTGTAGGGTGTAAGTCATATTTAGAGGGATCTTTTATAGAATACCATAGGCTGCTAGTGAAGTTCATCTTATGGTTGTAGGATTGTAATACTAGTTTCTAGCCTGCTCTCAGTAAGATCAGTAAGAAAGCACTTTAATATAAGAGGCTAATCACATTTTGATAGTTCCCTATTAAAGCCCTTTTACAACCTGGCTGCTTACTTTGCTCAAATTCATTAATGAAATCATTTCTTACCATTGAATTTTATTTCTATGTCCTGACTATCCTACCTATTCCATTCATCTGTGTTTTCTTAGCTTTAATGAAATTATTATTGTCCTCATTAAATTTATTCCAGTATTGATGAATTTTAAATATGTTGATAGTTGTTCTTTATCTCTGTGTCCTGTATTGTGTCTATGTTTTCCTCATTATGGACTATTACTGTGGGATTGGTAATTGCTATGCTTATGGACTGAATTTTGGAAATTTAGATGGACATGTTTCCTGGGATAGACAAAATTCCAAAGCTCAATGAAAATACCAGAGACAGAAGGACCTCCCATGCTCATGGATTGGAAGAATTAATATAGTGAAATTTGTAGACAAATTGCTTCTAATGAAAACAAAAATACTTAATATGAGTGGTAGAAAATTCTAGGAACCCTCACAATTTCCATATCAACTATTCCAGAAACTTGAAACAGAGGGGAAAAAAAAATCACTTCTTTTTATGAGGCCAAATTACTCTGATAAAGCAGATAAAATCATTACAACTATTAAAAGCTACAAATGATATCTCTCATGAAAATAGAAGCAACAATACTCCATCGAACTTGAGTAAATCGGATCCAAAAGCATATAACAATGTGAAAAAGTTGTATCTGGAGAGCAGGCCTGATTGAATATTTGAATCTAAAAGTGCCAGCTAAATGGCAAAGGGTGTAAAATGTGTGCCACAAAGTCTGACTTCTCTAATTAAATTTCCTGAAGCTACTTTGTGGAAGGAAATATCTGAATCCTGAATGCTGTCTTCTCACTTGTCATATATCTATGCTATAACATGCTTGTGCCTGTTCCTCACCATGACCGCAAGTAAATAAATGTAATTTTTAAAAGACGTACTAGTGAACTGGCTCAACATCAAAAAGGGCTTGCTGTCAAACCTGATGATGTATGTTGGATCCCCTGAACCCACACGGCGGAAGCAGAAAACCAACTACAGAAAGTTGTTCTCTCACCTCAGCAAACACAAAATTATAAGAGTGGGCCCATACACATGAACACGTGCACATAAAAATGAATAGTTTAAAAAAATAAAGGAAGAAAGAAAAAAGAAAGAAAGAAGTATTACTATAAAAAGGAGAAATATGATCATATTAAGGGGTGGTGCTTCATGAGACCAACCTGCTGAGAAACCTGGCCCAGGCAGTCTCGCACAGGCAAACTATTAGCAGAACAAAAAAGATACAATAAATTTAGGCATAAAATGATTGGATAGAAACAATAACAGATTGGAAAGAAGGAACATTGAGAAGCTATAAACAAAGTAAATATTTATGTTGATAAGAATTTAATAGGAAACATCTAAAAACTGAAAATCAAGAAATTCAACTGACCATATATAATTTGTATAACTTCCATAAGAGGATTTCAGAATCGGAGGAGGAGACAATGGACTTCTTACTGATGGCATCTTGTAGTTTGTCAACCACAGGTGAAAATTATTTGAATAAAAACTTTAAATAAAAGAAAAGAAAATGCATTCTTGCTTTCACAAAACATCGTTCATAACAAAACCTAAAATATTTCCCAAAGAAACAAGAATATTGAAGTAAGATGTTTCAGACCTACATATATTAAGAACTAAGTGAAGCTTATGAGAGGAAAGAAAGTGAATGTAAGCGCTATGCTTTAATTAGTACTTCAGATTAAGTATCATAAAACTACTACTCACATATACAATAATATAGAAGTCAATAAATGGTAGAACCTAAGAATTAAGAGGTTAAAAATAAATAAGGGTAGAATGCTGAAATAAATTAAGTTAATCTGTATAAAAATAGGATATTATTATGAATAAATGTATAACGTATTGAGTTACATATATACATATTCGAATATTTATTATAGATTCATGTATGCACTTATTATTATATATTCATTTATATCCCAGACTTAAAAACTGAGAGGTATCAAGAGCAAGGATGTATTATGTGTTTGACATGTGTTCTTTATTATTTCTTTCAACTCACAATTGAAATATCTATCATTAAGCCATAAATTGCCTGGTTAATATCTATAACCAGTTTAGTAAAAGATCACAACTCAGAAAAAACTTAGAATACAAATATGAGACAAACGTACATTTTTCTTCAAAGTCCTTTCAACTAATTTCAGTGAAACTGCTGCTTTCTTAATAGGAAAGGTGTTCTTTAGCTTTCACTTGTATTTACATATAAAAAGTTTATAATCAAATTTTTTACCTATTGCGGACTTTTCTTTTGAAAAAAAATTCGTACATGTGTACAGTTCATTTTAATATCTGTTCTACACTCCTTTCTTCTAACTCTTCACTAGAGACCTTCTCATATCTCCTTCCCAAATTCATGTTCTCTAAACTGCTTATTTATTTATTTATTTATTTATTTAGTTAGTTAGTTATTATAGATATGTAGAAAGGCTATTGATTTTTGTAGATTAATTTTGTATCCTGCCACTTTACGGAAAGTGTTAATCATTTCTAGATGTTTTCTGATGGAATTTTTGGCAGCTCTTAGATATAATATCATATAATCTTCAAAATGGGATAGTTTGAATTCTTTTACAGTTAATACTAATTAATTTCCTTCTCTTTTCTATGCTCTAGCAAAAATTTCATGTACTATATTAAAATGGAGTGAAGATAATGGACAGCCTTGCCGGGTTCCTGACTTTAAGAGTAATGTTTCTAAGTTTTCTCCATTTAAAATGATGTTGGCTGTGGGTTTGTGTTACATAGCTTTAATTAGGTTGAGGTATGTTCCCCCCAGTCAATTCCCTCTAGGAGTTTTAGCATAAAGGCATATTGAATTTTATGAAAAACCTTTTCTGCATCAATTGAGATGATCATGTGATTTTTGTCTTTAAATCCCTTTACACGTTTTACAGCATATATTAACTTGTGGATACTAAACCATCCCTGCATTTCTGGAGTAAATACAATTTAATCATGGTGGATGATCTTTCTGATGTGTGTCTGTATGCAGTTTGCAATTTTTTTGTTGAGAATTTTTGCATCTATTTTCATTCAAGTTATGGGTCCATAGTTTTCTTTTTTGGTTTTGTCTTTACCTGGTTTGGTTTTTAGTGATGCTGGCTTCATAGAAGGCATTTGGGCATTTTCCCTCTGTTTCTATCTTTTTGTACTTACAATTTAAGTAATATTGGTAGATTTTAAATGTCTGTTAAAATTCATAGGTAAATCAATCTAAGCCTGGACTAATGTGATGGTTAATCCTGTGTGTCAAGTTGACTGGACTAAGGATGAACAAGCCAGATGGCCCACCCCAAATGTGGGCGTGACCTTCTGCCAGTAGGCAGTATTAAAGGCCATGGCAGAGGGAGCTGGTCCCTTTTTTTCCTGCAGCTTGCCTTTCCCTCACTGGTGAGTTTGTCTTGCTACTGTGATCAACTCTTCGGATTGCAGCGTGTACTAAGATTGGCAGATCTCCTGGAATCCAACGGGCCTTCAGCACCAGATTGGGACTACTGAGACATCCAGCCTTGGGGACTGAGCAGTTCCCTAGATTCTCAGCCTCTCCAATGCAGCACAGCGGCTATTGTTGGACTCCTTGAGCTCTGTCATGTGAGCAAATCAATAAGTTTTTATATAGCTATATATTCATTCTATTGATTCTGTTTCTTTAGAGAACCCTGACTAATACAACTATTTTATCTGGGAGGTTTGTATTAAATGTTTGAATTTCCTTTTATATTATGTGCCTGTTCAAGGTGTTGATCTCTTCCTGTTTTAGTTTTTGTGATTCCCATGATTTCAGATATTCATCCATTTCTTTTCAGTTTTCAAAGTTAATAGAATATAGAATTTTGAAAAGGAGAAATAAAGAAAGAAATAAAAACATTCCTGGCACTAAATGAAAGCGATGACACAATACAGCAAAACCTATGAGGCACCTTAAAAGCAGTCCTGAGAGGGAAATTCATAGCCCTAACTGCCTACATTAAGAAAACAGAAAGAAAACAAGTAAATGACTTAACACTACAACTAAAAACATATGAGGGGCAGCAAAAAATGAATTCTAAACCCAGAATAAAGGAAAAAAATAACAAAAATCAGAGCAGAAATCAATAAAATAGAAACAAAGTAAACAATACAAAAAAAAATCAATGAATCCAAGAGCTGGTACTTTGAAAGGTTAAACAAAACAGACTTCTAGCCCAATTTAAGGAAATAGCAACTCTAAATCAACCAAATTATAGATGAAAAGTGAAACATCACAACACATAATGAAAAGATTCAGACAATCTTACAGGAATACTTCAAAAACTTATACTAATTTGAAAACCTAAGAGAATTGGTGAACATATGACATCATGGAATCCACCAAGACTTAACCAGGAAGAGATCCACAGCTTAAATAGACCCGTAATAAAGGAGGAAGTTGAAACTGTAATAAAGAACCTCCCAACTAAACAATGCCCAGGTCCAGATGGATTTCCAGCAGAATTCTATATGACATTTAATTAAGGCCTACAGGCACTACTACTCAAAATATTCAAGATGATAGAAACAGAAGGACATCTCCCAAATTCCTTCTATGAAACCAGCATCACTCTAATACCCAAACCAGGCAAAGATACAACCAAAAACAAAACTATAGACCAATTTCATTAATGAAAATAGATGCAAAAATTCTCAACAAAATACTTGCAAACCACACACAGGCACATATCAAAAAGATCATCTATTATGACAAAGCTGGATTCATACCAAAGATGGTTCAACATACGTAAATCAATAAACGTTATAAAGCACATAAATGAACTGAAAGACGAAAACAACAAGATCATCTCAGTTGATGTGGAAAAGGACTTCAACAAAATTCAGCATGACTTCAGGTTTAAAGTCCTAGAGGGAATTGGACTGGAAGGAACATTCTTCAACACAATTAAAGCCATATACAACAAACCCACAGCCAGCATTATCCTAAATGGGGAAAAAAAATAGAAGTATACCCCCTAAAGTCAGGAATCCAGCAAGGCTGTCCCCTTTCCACACTCCTTTTCAATATAGTGCTTGAAATTCTCACAAGAGCAATAAGACAAGAAAAGGAAATTAGAGGAGTACTAATTGAAAAAGAGGAAGTCAAGCTATCCCTTTTTACAGATGACATGATAATTTACCTATGGGACTCCAGAAATTCCACCAGAAAACATCTAGATACTATTAACAGCTTCAGTAAAGTGGTGGGGTACAAAATTAACTTAGAGCAATTGGTAGCCTTTTTGGGTAGCCTTTCTTTATGCCAATAACAAACAATTGAAGAAGGAATACAAGAAGACTTTCCCACTCATGATAGCCTCCAAAAAATAAATTATCTAGGAACAAACCTGAACAAACAAATTAAAAATCTCTACAAAGAAAATTTTAAATCCTTCAAGAAAGAGATTGAGAAAGATACTAGAATGGAAGAACTTCCCATGCTCATGGATTAAAAGAATCATTGTAGTAAAAATGACCATCCTGCTCAAAGTAATATATAGATTCAATGCAAACCCAATTAGAATGGCCACAAGCTTCTTCACAGAACTAGAAAATGGAGAAACAAAAGACCCCAAATAGCCAAAGAAAGTTTATAACAGGGCTATACTCATAAAAATAGCCTGGTATTTGCACAAATCAGACCAGATCAATGGAACAAAATTGAGGATCCACACATAAACACATCCAATTTCAGCCACCTCATATTCAACAAATTGGCCAAGAAGACTCAGTGGAAGAAAGACAGCATCTTCAGCAAATGGTGTTGACATAACTGGATGACCACTTGTAGAAGGATAGAACTAAACCCACAACTCTCACCCTCTAAAAACATCAACTCCAAATGGATCAAAGACCTCAATGTGAAACCTGAAAATATGAAAATGATAGAAGAAAACGTTGGTAGTAACCTACAAGACATGGTCATAGGAAAAGACGTTCTAAATCAGATAGCAGATGTGCAAAAATAATAAGGTCAACAATTGACAAATCGGAACTTATTAAACTCAAGAGCTTCTGTACAGTGAAATAAAGAATCAAAGAAGTGAAAAAAAAACCCACAGAGTGGGAGGAAACCTTCACCAGTGATACATCTGATAGAGAATTAAAATCCAGAGTGTCTGAACTACTCAAAAAACAAAGGAAGGAGAAAACAAATGACCTGCTAAAAAGATGGAGTAAAGAGCTGAACAGAGAGACTTGAGTGCACAGAGCTTAGATTGGGGATTTCCCAGGACCACCTGAAGCACAGAGTACAGGGGCCTGGGCTAAGCAGGCATAACCAAAGACACCAAAGATCTCTACAACAAAAATTTTAAACCCTTGAAGAAGGAAACTGAAGAAGACATCAGAAGAAGGAAAAACCTCCTGTGTTCATGGGTTGGGAAAAATTAATATAGTAAAAATGTCCATTCTACACAAACTCTTGTATAGATTTAATGCAATCCCAATTAAAATCCCCAAGAGTTTCTTCACAAGCTTGGAAAAAATCCTTAATTTCCTTTGGACAAAACAAAATACCTGGTATAGTCAAAGCAACCCTGAGTGGAAAGAGCAATACAGGGGGGAATCTCTATACTCTATACAGAGTAATAAAAACAGGTTGGTACTGGCACAAGAACAGACCTGTTGACCAATGGAACAAAATTGAAGATCTGAACTTGAGCACATACAATTTCAGCCACCTCATATTTGACAAGGGTGCCAAGAAGACACAATGGAGAGAAGACAGCATCTTCATCAAGTGGTGTTGGCAAACCTGGATCACCACTTGTAGAAGAATGAAATTAATCCCCTACCTCTAGCCCTGCAAAACAGTCAACTACAGATGGATTAAAGACTGCAACATGAAACCCCAAACTCTGAAGGTGATAGAAGAAAACAATGGCAGCAGACTACAAGACATAGGCATAGGAAAAGTCTTCTTAAATCAGACAGCAGCTGCTTAAGAATTAAGGTCGACAATTGACAAATGGGAACTCATTAAACTCAAAAGCTTCTGTACATCAAAAAAAATCAAGGAAGTGAAGAGAAATCCCACAGAGTGGGAGGAAACCTTCACTGCAGATAGTACATCTTACAAAGCATTGATTTCCAGAATATATAAACTACACAAAAAATAAAGAAGAAAGAAAATAAATGACCCACTCGATAGATGGAGCAAAGAGCTGAACAGAGACTTCACCAGTGAGGAATTAGAGATGGCTGAGAAACATCTTAAGAAGTGTTCAACATCATTAATCATTAAGGAAATGCAAATCAAAACCATTCTAAGTTATCATTTTACTTCAATAAGACTAGCTAGGATCAAGAAAACAAATGATATGAAGTGCTGGAAAGGTTGTGGGGAAAGGGGAACATTCATCCACTGCTGATGGGAATTTAAACTCGTACAGCCACTATGGAGAGCAGTGTGGAGAACCTTTGGAAGACTTGGAATGAACTTGCCACCTGACCCAGCCATACCACTCCTGGCCATGTACCCAGAAGACTCATTTTACCGCTGAGATACATGCACTGTCATGTTTATTGCAGCTCTCTTCACAATAGCAAGGAGCTAGAACCAACCCAAGTGCCCCTCAACTGACGAATGGATAGAGAAAATGTGGTACATCCCCACAATGGAGTCCTATGCAGCAGTAAAGAAATATTACATCATGAACTTTGCAGGTAAATGGATGGAGCTAGAAGATATCATGCTGAGTGAAGTAAAACAGTACCAGAAAAGTAAACGACGTATTGTATCCCTCATCTGTGGATACTAGCACCAATTACCTAATTGTATGGCAAACTGAGCAACGTCAATGTGATCTGAAAACAACTGTGCTCTTATATTGTAGAATTCCTTAAAAAATAAACAAATTAAGAAAAAAAGAGCTGAACAGAGATTTCAAAAATGAAGAAGTAACTATGGCTGAGAAACATCTTAAAAAGTGTTAGACTAGAGTCCAAAATGACAACTCCAAAGAAATTAGACTGTTTTCTTCTCACCCACTTGTGCCTCTTTCCCAAAGCCCAGGGAACAAATTGTGGAAGAGGAGGCGTGGTAGATTGTAAGGGCTGTGGAGAGATAGGGGTAAATCATGAGACTACAGGAATATAGTCTGGACTCCTGATTGATCAACATGCCTGTGCATACAAGCTTCTCCAACTGACTATGGGAACCTTGGGTTTGTTCAAAATTTGGACATGATACTTTGCAAAATGCACCACATTACCTAATTGTAAGACATAACTGAGATGACATAATGTTATTCTCAAAAATCTGTGCTCTTATATTGGAGATTCCCTTAAAAATAAACAAACAAAAATAATATAATAAATAAAAAGTGTTCACATCGCTCATCATTATGGAAATGCAAATTGAAACCACCTTAAATTTACTCTTACCAGTAAGATAGCTATATGCCAAAACAAAGGATACTAACTCCTGGAGGGGTGTGGGGAAAGGGGAACACTCATACCTGCTTGTGGGAATGCAAACCCTGCACCAACCCCTATGGAAAGGTCAGTGTGGAAGAACTCCTTAAAAACTGAAATGAATCCTACCACTGACCAGTCATTCCACTCCTGGGGTATATCTACCACAAAGACTCATCCTATCACAGGGAGCTTCCATGCACATCTATATTTATTGTAGCTCTCTTCCAACAGTAGTAAAAAGCTGTAATAGCCCACTAGTGCCCTCAACTGCATAAGTGGATATAGAAAATGTGGTTACAATCTACACAATGGGAATTCTATGCAGTGGTAAAGAAAGATGGCATATAGAACATTTTTCAGGTAATGGTGGAACTCGAAGCCATTATTCTAGAGTGAAGTTAAACAAGTCACAAGAAAAACAATGATAGAATGGTATCTCTCTTTTTGGATGTGAGCACCAATATGCCTATATTTGAAAAGGCAAGGTGAGCAAACGTTAACAAGTTATATTATTTTTAACTGAAAATAAAATGTGCTGTGTACTGTGATCCCTTAACAGGTTCTAGAATTAACTTAACCGATTTTATTTTTCCAGACTTTGTATTGTGGTATATGGGGTAGAAGTATATATTCATATTTTAGATGTAATATTAATTAAAAAGGGGGAAGATGTGAATTCCTAAACATATTATTTTGGAATTAACATTAAGTTTTATTTTCAGAAGGTCATAAGTTTGGTATATATGATGTGAATATATATATATATTATATATATATATATATATAATATTATATATGTATGTATTCATATTTTGGAGCAATACAAATGAGATGGAACAACAACGACAAAAGGACTGGGTCAAAGAATTCAGTGAATCAGTTAATTTCTGACCAAACAATAAAGACTGAGAAAAAGGTTTATGATATGTATGGCGGAATGCATGAACTGGGGTGGGGTGGGGGACGTGGAAAAGGGAATGTGTCTAAATTGGACTGAGAAATGATGTATTAAATACACAAAACATCAATAAAAATATTTTATTCAAAAAAAGAAAAGTGCTCTCTTATAATGTTCTGGATCTATTTGTTGTCTATTGTGATGTTTCTCCTTTCATCTCTAATTTTGTTGATTTGAAGCTGCTTTTTCATTCTTTTGGTTAACTGAGATAAGGGTCTATCTATGTTGTTTATCTTTTCAAAGAACCAGCTCTTGGATTCAATGATTCTTTGTATTGTTTCCTTTGCTTCTATTTCATTAATCTCAGCTCTGATTTTTGTTATTTCTTCTTGTCTGCTGGGTTTGGGATTCATTTGTTGTTGTCTTTCAAGTGTCTCGAGTTGCGTTAAGTCATTGTTTGTACTCTTCTTGATTTTTTAATGTAGGCACTTAGAGCTATATGTTTCCATCTTAGGACTGCTTATTATTTATTTATTTATTTATTTTTAGTTTTCTAACCAACTGACACCAATTAGCTAGAATACTGGAAACCTACCACTGGCCATACTCTTAAAAGTTAGTGACACTCATTCCCCCATCATGTATCAACCTCCAATAGCTCCCTAAGTAGGGTTAAGGCCATAGAAATTTCTCAAATTTTCATATTGGAAGTGTTGTGTGAAGATCTTGTGCACCTCTTACATAGGGAACCTAAGTTTCTCTGAGTTCATATGCGTAATCTCTATGTAATATCCAGAGGAATAACACTTCACAGTACTAGTCCCCGTGTTCTTGCTCTTACATTGTTTCTTTTCCTACTTCTGTGTGTCCCCAAACTTGAAGGAGTCTTCTATATGGTTGGTATATCTATGGCTGACCTGTCATAGTCACATATTCTTAGCACTTTGAATAGCTATAAATTTTTACATTTATCTATATCCACTGCAGAATGAAGCTTCTCTGATCGAGGTAGAGAGCAAAATAAATACAGGATATACATAAAAATATTTTGACTGCAGCTTGACAATATTCACATTTAGAAAAACATCAAAAGAAGCCCAAACATTAGCAAAGGAACTATTGAGAACTGAAAACCTGGGTGAGGGAGAGTTGGTCTTCCCTAAGGGAGTGATGCTAGGTTGGCTTACCAGGTACCAGTGTATAAATTCCCACTGAAGGACATCTGGGGATAAATTCATAGTGAAGGACATCTAGGGACACAAACTTGACTAAATATGCCTTCACATATAGAATGCATGGAATCTGCTGGGGGAGTATGGGAGGGCTAGATAGGGGATGGATTCTAAATATGATTAAGATATATAAAATGCACAAAGTACAATAAAATGTATAATGAATTATATGAGCCAGAGCATTTCTCTATAATAAGTCAAAATTAGATGATCTCAAACAACTTATGGCTTTCCCTATCCATGGTTAAAAATTATTGAGGTTTTGTACATTTCATACAACAGTTCTTAATCAAATTTAGACCCCTATCCCCATCTATGTCCCGCTAACCCCCACACAGCCTTATGTATTCTGCCATACATAGAAATTCCTATCCAGTCAAGCAAAGTCATCCATTGGAGTCTAGTCAGCTTATCTAGACATCAGTAACGCATACTCTCCCAAACCTAGTAGTAAACAGTTTCCAATATTTTTAAGTCTAGGGCTGGCCCACCACCCATTTCTCTTGCTCCTTGTGTGATTTAATTGGCATGGGTCCTATGCTCAATGCCAGCATTGCCACAAGTTCAACATTCCAGTGCCCTGAAAGCCTCTGCTTCCCTATGTTAATAAGTCAACCCTAGCTCTTAAAATCTTTCTGCCCTCTTCTGAAATGGTCCCTGTGCCATGGGTGGATAAAGAGTCCTATCTAGAGTGACACACACTCTGTATTATCTTGTTCCTTTTTTTTCAAAGCCAATATTTTTATTGAAGCTTTGTGCATTTCATACAAAATTTCAAATTAAATCTAGACCCATGCCCCCCTCCCTGACCTCCCACCCCACCAGAGCTCATGCATTCTGCCAAACATGTTTTTCATCTTTTTCTCAGTCTCTCTCCAATTTCTCCTTGCAGAAGTTTACTGTTTAAGTCGAAGTTCACCGTTTCCATTTCAGTCAGTTCTTTGACCCAGTCTTGTTGTTGTTGTTATTCCTTACAATATGCATCACTCCGAAATATGCATATATGCATGCCACATATATCATAGGTTTTAGCATGTTCAGCTTATGATTTTTTTTCTCTATTAGGCTGAAAGATGTCATGTTTGAAGGCTACTCCTTGGCAAGCCCAAACCATCATCAGTTCTGCCCTTGTGCTCCACACTGGGGTTTTCCCTTCCCATGGTCACCAAATGAGGTCCAGTAAGCAAGTCTCTTGTTCTTTAAAACTTGGTAAATTGTGTACTTCTGTGTGCATCACACTCTGTTGTATAAGAAAACTTCACTGGTGAGAGTTGAGGGATGCACTAGTTATCTCTATACCCCTTTTAAACTATGTTCCACGAGCCTTAGGTGTAGAAGTTCAACTGTAGATGTGTCACCTAGTACTGGGCATCTCTTTGTTTGACCAGTTGGGGAATGTTGCAGTACCCTTCACATGTTGCCAAAAGAAACTTCTTTGATGAGTGGTGTATGGTATGCTTGTTAGAGTCCTATGTGACCTTGTCTGTCCAGCAGATCAGAAGCCAGGAGATGGGAGTCAGGACCACCTGAGGAACGATTTAGTAACCAGCACTAAAGGGATTAGCTAGTCCAGGTAATAAGGTAGCCCAGAGATTTTAGGCTGAAGAATTGGAGCCAGGCTGTGGCTGAGGCTTGTCGGGGAGAGGGCAGGGGTGGGCAAGAGGAATGGAACAGAGACCTATTGGGCAGAATCTGGTTTACCAAAGTCCTAGCTGAGCAGGTCTGTCCAGCAGATCAGGAGCCAGGGAAAATGGGAGTGGAGGACCACCTGAGGATGTACTTAACAAAATATGCTAGGGTGTTTAGCTAGTGTTGGTTAGGAAGCTAATCCTGAAATCTAAAACAGAGAAATTGGAGCCTGCCTGGGTCCAAGGCTGACAAGGGACAGCCTCATCCGTGGGTTTTGACCAGGTTTACAATACTAGACATGAATGCATGAATTCTCACCAGTGGTGAAGGCCTGAAATCCAATCAAGAGAGCAATTGTTTATCCCCATGCACAGTCTTCAACTATAGTACCAGGGATCATGTCTTTCCTGACAGGTACACATTGTAGTATTGTAGCAGGTGGGATTCAGTACTAATAAACCATTAATGTTTAATTGTTCTCTTTCTTATCCACTGTCATCCTATATCTATCTTCCTTAAGATAATTATAATACTAGAAAGGTTGAAGAAGTCAATATTCTTTTGACTCTCTTTCTTGTCTCTTAAGGTTGCTTTTCTGTTTCTGTAGTAAAGAATATATGAATATTTTGAAATGTGTCACCTGGGATCTTGGGAGATGTCTCAGCAGGGAAAAGCATTGGCTGTACTTTCAGAGGCCCCAAGATAAGTTCATACCATCCAAATGGCAGCTAACAATTTGACGTAACTCAAACTACCAGGGATCCATTACCCTCTTCTCTTCTCCATGGGTATTGCGTAGCACAGGAAAACAACTAACGTTGTCTTAGATAAGTTCTATTTTTGTGATTAAAAAAACTGACCAAAAACAAACAAAAACTTGGGGAGGAAGGATTTTATTTGGCTTAAAACATAGTTCCTCAAAAAGGAGGCAAAGCAGAAACATGGAACATATTCCATGGTGGAACTGTGCTTACTGGCTTACTCCCTGGGCCTGTGCTCAACCTGCTTTCTGATACAACACAGGAACACAGGACCACCTGCTCAGCAGTGGCAAATGGGCCCTCCCACAGCACTCAGAAATTGTGATGGAAATTGTTAGTGTCAACTTGACACAATTGGGTTGAGGGAGCCTCAACTGGGAATTGCATCCATTGGACTGGCCTGTGGCCATGTCTGTGGGGTATTTTCTTGATTGTTGAGTGATATGGGAGGGCCCAGCCCACTGTTGGTGGTGCCATTCCTGGGCAGGTGCTCCTGTATTGTATAAGAAAGCAGGCTGAGCATGGGTCAGGGGAGCGGGCCAGTAAGCAGCATTCCTCCATGGCCTGTGCTTCAGCTCCTGTCTCCAGGTTCCTGCCATGAATTCATACCTTGAGCTCCCTAAGTGATGTTCTGTAACCCGAGAGATATAAGATGAATAAACCCTTTTCTCCTCAACTTGTTATTGGAAAAAGTGTTTCAGTGAAGAAGCAAAATAGAAAAGAAATTGGTTCCAGGATCGTGGGGTATTGCTAAGACAGAACTGACCTTGGTGTTTTGGGTAGACCTGTGGAAGGGTTTGCATCTTTGGGCTAGAAAGTCCTTGAGTGCTTGGAGTTTATCGCCTTGAAGCTTGGAACAATTAGACTGAGAGAGTTGTAGATGATTGAGGCCTGGCTTATGAACCTTCAAAGGGAAGTGGAGCCCATCAGGGCTGTTTGTATAATATTTTGAATTGAGAATTTGGGGGCTCTTATTGGCTGGGGCTGAAGAATCAGCTGTGATTAAAAACACACCAGAATCTGAAATGAAACCATTGTTTTACTGGGACAACTGATGCTGGTTAGCTGGGGATGAAAAAATCAGCTGTAAGTAACAAGAGACTAGCATCACTGTGGTTAAATCTTCTGGGAAGAACTTCCTCAGGGTCAACAGACAGAAGGTGTTATACATGTCAAGATGGAAGGAAAACTTGGTAATCTGTAAGAGTCTCCTGCATAGTTGAAATTGTGTTGAAATTGTGAAGGGGGTCACAGCAGGCAACAATTGAGGCTTGGCATTCTGAGTGGTATGGAAATAGCATTGGTGAAAGTGCAGTCTAAACTGCACTGAAGACCAGAGTTTTTGGAGATTGTAGATCCATGGGATGACCAACAAGTGCAGTTGGCCTGGGCCTGCGAGATGATCTATGTGTACCTTGGATGGCAGAGTCAGAGCAGAGCTGCCCAAACCCTTTGGACCCAGGAAGATGGTGAGTGAAACCCAGATGTCCAGCTGTGAGCTACTCTGCTTCCGTGTGCCTTATTCTTCTTTTGAAATAGGACAATACTTGTTTTGGATTTTACAGGCACCCCACAGTTAAGAGACTTTAAAAGTCGTGAACATTTAATTGGTACTTTTTTAAAGAACTATGTGGGTTTTAAAGTTGTACTGTCCTGTGTTGTGATATTAATGTTAAAATAATATCTCAGCAACAAGAAATGGAAAGGTGGTGGTTTAATAGAGAAGTGTTTTGTGTGTCAATTTGACAGGGTCAACTGCACCAGACAGCTTTAGTGTCAACTTTAACACTTGGGTTAATGGAGACTCAATTGTTGAATTGCTTTGATTGGACTGGCCTACGGCCATGTCTGTGGGATAATATCTTAATTGTTGAGTGATTTGGGAGGGCTCAGTTCACTGTAGATGGTATCACCTCTGGGCAGGTGATCCTGTATTGTATAAGGAAGCAGGTTGAACATGGGCCAGAGGAGCAAGTCAGTAAGCAACATTCTTCCATGGCCTGTGCTTCAGCGCCTGCCCCCAGGTTCCTGCCCTGAGTTCCTACCTTGAGCTCCTCAAGTGAGCAATTGTGAAACAGGTGATATAAGATGAATAAACTCTTTCCTCCCCAACTGGTGACAGTATTTTGTCACAGCAATGGAGATGCAAACTAGAACAACAATCAAGAAAATGTCCCACAGATATGGGCATAGTCCAGTCCAATGGAGACAATTGGCAATTGAGATTTTCTATTCAGGTTTGTCAAGTTGTCAATTAAAGCATTTCACCACAAACATACATATAGGCAACACATTCATACTCATCAAATCAAAATATAAATTTGTATACTACTAGAAAGCCCCAGTCTAGGTGGTTAATTTAGTCAGATCCTGCCCATTAGGTCCCCATTAACTGTTTGGGGACTAACTGCAATCCTTCCTGCTGCTCCAACACCCATATCTACCCTGCCTAACTAGTCAGAGCTCTTCCCAATCATCCTGCCTTGACCGAGGCCCATTCAAGCTACTGGGGACTTAATGATTAGCCTGTTTGAAACAATATATTTACTTCAATCAACAATCAAAATGAGATCCTGAAGCACATACAAACTAAATGCTCATATCTAACCAGATAAAAACCAAACAACATCAACAATAAAAACAAGGTCAAACTTCATCCTGACAATGACAGACTAGAATTTCAGATCAGGCACACAACAAACAAAAGAAATCCATATGCCCAGGCCATAATACAAAAATGCAAATAATATCAAAAGCCAATATAATATTTTTCCATTAAATCCTACCAGACCTATAGAAATGTTCTACAATGAGATCTATGCAGAGGATCCCAAGATCACAAAACTTAAAAATAACAATCATATACATGATCAAAGTTTTCAAATTGTTAAAGAATATACAAATAAAAAGTCCAAAGAGATTACAACTAATTAATGAAGCTCAATAAAATAAAGGCATACAACTGAATGAAATGATAACAGTTCAAGATTTGAAAGGTGGATTCATGAGATAGGAATATTAAATAAAATCCAAGGTGACTTGATGATGGAATTTAAATATCAATAAGCCAATTTTAAATGTCAGAATAAATCTTCACCAGTTGAATGAATCAAACTGAAAGCAGAATATCAAGATTGTATGATAAAGATGAAGAATTGAACTACGCAAACAAATAGGTGTTTTTTTTTTTGGTCATTTTGAGACAGGGTCTCCTTGTAGCTCTGGCCCTCCTGGAACTCACTATGTAGACCAGGCAGGCCTTGAACTCACAGAGATCTGCCTGCCTCTGCCTCCCAAGTGCTAGGATTAAAGGCATGCACCACCACGCCCGGCTACAAATATGTTTTATTAAAGCAGAAATATTGTATGACTTGAAAAAACTTCAATAAAAACGTTAAAAATAATGACAAAAATAAAATAAATGTACAGGAATGGAGTGTGCAGGAAATGTAAGACAGGACTAAAAGACCAATTTTATGATTAGAACATTAAGTCAATAACATTCATTAGCTCTTCAATAGTCTTAATCAAAATATTCCTAAATTATGGAAAGTAATACACATATAGTGAAGAGAAAGACACAGTACACCATATAGATGGGACCAGAGCAGAAACTCTCCAAGGCATATCATAATAAAACACTAAATGTACAGAACAAAGAGAGGGTACTGAATACTGCAAGAGAAAAAGAAGTTGCATATAAAGAAGCCATACAGATTCATAGTTGGTCTTTCAATGGAAACTATAATAGACAAATTGGTTAAAAGAATTCATATTCACCAAACTAGACTTAAGAAAATGAGGAAAGCAGTAAAGGCTTGAAGAAAGGAATGAGCATACCCAAAAGGCAACAGAAAGAAATCCAAAAGAATTACTAATTGTAAAGAAGAGGTCAAATTCTTCCTATTTTCAGCTGAAAATTCTAGAAATCATCAACACTTCAAGCAAAGTAGCAGGATACAAAATAAATTTACAAAACTTTTAACACCAATAACAAGCAATCAGAGAGAATTCAAAGAAAAGCTCCCAGTCACGATAGCCTAAAAAATATCTAAGAATAGAACTATCCAGTAACAAGTGTTATCAAGGAAGAAATGTGGAAAATGGGAGTAATTTAACAGAGGTGGGAGGATGGAAGGTTAGATAGGGAGAAAGAGAAGAGAGATAAATTATGCTTAGGTGCTGTGCAAAAACCTAGGAAATGCATTAATTCAAAAGCCAAGTGCATGTATATAGATGAAGGCTATATAAGAAGAAAACATGGTGCCAGACAGAAAAAAAAAAAAAAACATCCCTTCAAGTTGCTGGTCAGGGGGTAGTTCTGGATAGAACTCTCAAATAGCAGAAGATACTGAAAGAGCCCTTGACTTCCTTCCAGAGTCTGAAGATAAGACTGTATTGATGAGCACAGGACGTCTTCAGGCACAAGACTTGGACCATTGGAACTGAAACTGTCATAGAAGCTTCCTCCCAGAAGTCTAGATCTCATAGTTCTGTGGATACTATGCAAGCTTCTGGAAGAAAAATCAGTGGTCTAACCACAGCTTTAAAGCCTAATAACCACAACAATGACTAGCACATCAAACATTACAGGTGCAGTAGTGGCACATTTATCTTGGGGGTAATGAACAGTTATCTAATTGTACATAAAATCCTCCCAATGGGAGGGAAGTTGAGGTTGGTTCTGTCCTAGCTCTAGACAAGTGTAATTTCTTATTTATTTGTTTATTTTTTTTTTTGGTCTTTTCTTTTTTTTTTTTTTAATTAATTTTTATTGATGCTTTGTGCATTTCATACATTTTTTCCAATTCAGTTCAGGCTT